>CM035594.1:9644699-9917766 GCA_020423425.1 Chrysopa pallens | reverse complement strand
TTTCCTCGGAAAACTTTAAACAAAATTCACTAGGCCGCACCTCCTCCTGGGGTGCAAGTTTTTTTAATCACCAATTAACAGCGATTTTAAATTAACGTATTATGTAAATTAAATTATTAAATTTCATTGTTAAGTTTATGCCAAATAGACCTCTTCGAGAGTACAATGGATAATTCAAAATATAAATCGGTCCACCTCGACTTGGGGAATTCAGCTTTATTGAAAGTGTCTACTAAAATTTATATACTCTGGCATATTACAGTAGAACCTCGATAAGTAGTCCAAAGGAAACACAAAATATTTTAAGTTATAGAGGTTTTAAGATATCAAAGGTCTATGTTAAGGATAGGTTAATATAGAGGTAGGTATGTACATGTGTATGTATGTACCCTTGTTCCTTGTTAGTGAGGGCCAATACAGAGATTACTTATTTAAGTTATAGAGGTTGCGTATTTAAAGTTATAGAGGTTTTGGGCTCAGATGGAAAGGAAACATATTATTTTTTGAAGTTGAAGAGGTTTTTAAGTTACCGTGGTTCGAGTTATCGAGGTTCTACTGTATATATATGCCGAGTGTAAAAATTATTTGAAGAAATAAAAAATAATTTTTTACACTTTATAGAAAATTTTCTTCTTAACTGAACACATTAGAAAGGAAAAACTTTAAGAATCTTTTTGGCACTTAAATTAATCTGAACATGATTTACCTTCAATTATCACATTTGGGTATCGCTAAAATACTAATCTTTAAGCTATAAAATTAAGTAAATGTAGTTATTTCATTATAACTTCTTTAGCTTTCGAGCTAACGACTTCAACAACAACTCTAAAATATTGAAATTACAGAATGGGAAAATAATTTTTTTAAATAATTTTTTATATCAGCTTAATTTTTTCATAAAAAATTCAAAATATGTAGGGAAGCGGGGGCAGGTTGTTACAATTTTTAGATAATAGTCAATATCACAAAAACTATCAAATTATTTATACATTTCAAATAATTTAACTTTTCGCGTGCTTTACGAATGCTTGTTTTATTCTGCAGTACTTCTACTGCGGCATAAACTTTTCTCTTTTTTCTTTTATTATTTTTCATTCTGAGAAAAAAAATAAAGAATATTTAGAATTTTTAAAATGTGAAGATGAACGGTACAATACTCATTTTAAATACATTAATAACACGTAACAACTTACCCCAAAAAATTGTAACAACCTGCCCCATGGCACGTTTTTTAATATAAATTGAAGTCACCATTAATGGATATCAATAGTAGAAAAAAATAATATTGCAAATTAATGGTAAATATATTATGAACGTTAAAGGTTAAAAATTTTGAGAAAATAAAAAATATTCACATCATGAATCAAAAATTTCGTGAAGGATATTTTTACGTTATTGGTTGAAATCGAGACACATGCACACAACAGAGTAGCTTGGAGGGCACTGATCATTTTTTATGTAATGCACGAGGTTATAAGAAAACAAATGAGTCCAATTAGGCCCATCAAAGACTTAAAGATCCCGGTAAAAAAGCGTGTAACTTCTTACCTCTGTAACAACAAGCCCCCCGCTCCCTACCCTAAGATTTCTAATCAGATTTCAAAATCGTGGAAATTTTTAATTTGTAAAGTTTTTAGTATATGACATTATAAATTCAACAAACAAACAAAACTTTATTCAAATCCATTTACTATATCTGGATTCCGTCATTTTGAACTTATATTGACTAATTTCACTCAAGTAATTATTTTCTCTATGGTTCTAAAAATCTGGTCGTACTGTATACGTAGATATTTATATTGTTTGTAAGTCAAAGTAAATTCACAAGAGTGAATAACAATTATCGATTCATGTATTGTACCAGTAACAAATCAAAACATTATCATCAACGTGTATAATACATTTGTAAGTTAATTGTCATACCGTTCTTTCAAATATCGACCACTATATATTTTTCAACAAAAAAAGAAACATTTAAGGTGATGAGTAGAAAAAGATAAAGAAACCTTGTAACATATCCGTTTTATATTGTGCGGAAGTGATCACCTGCAACACCATCTCCGTTATTATCTACTCGTCATCATAATCATTTTGATCACATACTTCTTTCCTCATCATTATCCATTTAATTTATCCGTTCTATTGTTTCGATTCCATTAAATTTAACATATTAAGATATTGACAAGTAAAGGATGATCCTAACTTGAGAGCTAAACTTAAAAAAGAGGAAATATTGTTTTATTTGAAGCACATATAAAGGATTGAAATATATCTTCAATCTTCGAAGAATGACTCCTGTGGTACATAAAAAAATAGTTTGTTTTAATTGAATTTGACTACGTCAACTAGGTCCTTTTTTGCTCATCCACCGAATAAATAAATTATTGGATATGGTCTGGTATGGTTATTAGAATATTTTGTGAATAAGTTAATTTTTTCAATTGGTTCAGCGGTACTATTTTTAACTTTACCTATCGTCGAATAACTAACTTCAGATTCTAATAGAGGAGCTTTTTCAAATTTGTTATTAAAATTAATCTGTGGCTGGAACAACTGATAAGAACAATTCATATCTAAGGAATTCAAAAAACACTTGAAAATTGAAATCCATTCTGGGTATAATTGGCTTTCGAGGTAAAAGCCAAGTTGCACTCGACTTGTCGACCCTGTTGCGCGTATGTTGTACACTAGATGATCGTTTACATATTATATACATTAACTAATTATGCTAGTCCTATTTATCCAATTGACTGGAAACTTGGTTACTGCGAACTCCCGAGACTTAGGTATTTATCGCTAAAAGAGTTTCTCACTTTTAGAGGCTTTACAGTTCCCCAAAAAGATAAGTTGGAAATGAGATCTTCCTTGTTTACAAAGAACTCCGTTTGTGGAGGTTAAGGAGGTTTATTGTTTCGTCATTTTGAATAATTATATAAAAGGTACATTTAGGCTTTGGTACATTAAAATACATCCACAATAAGGTATTTGACACCATTTAAAATATTTAAAAAATTGTTGCTAGTTTAATAAAATGTAGAGCAATAAATATGATTAATTATTTTTACATTAAAATAAATATATTTTCTGTAAAAAAATTAACTTTAGAAACTTTTTTGATTGATACTGATTTCTAAAGCTATTTGATATTTTTTGAGTGTTATGTGTTAATAGTTTTAAAAAGTTTATTATATTATAGTTTATTAATAGTTTTAAAAAGTTTTTCTATATATCTTATTTGTATGCTATTTATTTTATGTTTTGTTATAGTCTAAGTGCTCGTAGGAGATTTACATCAAGTCATTTCTGAAAGGCTGTAGTTTTTTTCAGTAATGAATCGTAGTGTGAGAAATACAGAAACCACTTTTTGGCAGGTATCAGCCGTGCACGTCCTAAGGTCTTATATATAATATATATATATATATATATATATATATATATATATATATATATATATATATATATATATCAAAATTAATATATATCAATAATTCATCAATTTTTTTATCAAATAACGATAAAAAATGATACTGCAAATAGCAAAGAAATCGAGATATTTCAATTAATTTTCAGCGTTTCGGATGATACAAAGCTCCTTTTTTTGTCAATCATTAATATATCTACGCCACGCAAACGAACATTTTTGTATGGAACGAACATTTCCATAGAGGAAGACGTTATTAGACGTCTAATTACCGTTGACAATAATATATTTATGTTTGATATTATTGGCTCACGGGCACCAAGATTAACATTGTATTGTTATGTAGACTTCCTGATTGAACAAACTAAAAATTATTATCATGAAAATGCTATAAATAGTTGTTTCTGCTTTGATCAAAAGAAAAAAGACAATTATTTGACAATCATGTGACTGTCATAGCAATTCTGTCTAGTAGATATTTCGACAGCTATGTTTACACCCACGTGAAAAGTAAATAATGTGCACAGAAAAATAAAACTATTTATACAGGACGCTTCTTTTCGTATGAAATATATCTCTTAAATAATTGTTTCATTTTTCTTATATGATTTTGAGAAACAAAATTACAGTTCAAAGCAATATTTAATAAGCAACTAAATAAGTAACTTAATCACGGTACCGCAGCCACCAAAATTTGCAAGTGGGAAATTACGCTGCAGTCATATGATGCAATTGTAGTTAATTCTTTATTATACGCCAAATCTGTTTGGCTTTTACGGTATTTTGTTGAAATTGAGCGTGTTTTAGTGAGATTACTTGCTACAGCTTCAAAAAAATACTACAGGCTATTTCATACGATTGGAATATGGCTTACAACATATATCAGCCGTCTATCTAGCAGTGATTACAAGTATCGTGGTAGGAATTACAAACGATGGATCAAGCATAGTGTTCCTAAGCTATGTTTCAGCACCTAATGAACCTGACATCTCAGCCTGATAAAGTACACTTGGGCATTTCAAATTAAAAACCTTCTGATCAATATTGGCTGAGAAAATTTGTTTGTTTTGGAAAAAATAAGAAATATTATTGCCATTGTAAACAGGAATTCTAAGATGATATAACAAGGCTAAGTGCACTGGTTTTAGCCCCCTTTAGCAGAGTTTATAGTTTAATAGGAGAACCGCAGCGTTACCATTGTTTTAGTCAAATCTTAATTATTAACTAGTAATCTAAATAATAACCGTGCTTCACAAATAGTTTAAATATGTACTGCTTTAAATAGTATTTTGTCCTGAATTAGTCCATTTGTAATTTCAACTCCTTTTTTTCTGTTTATTATTGTGTCAAAATTGACTTCGTCTTTACCAATCAACTTCAAAATTTTCATTTTGAAAGTATTTTTTCAATATAATTTTTGTTACTATTCAAAATTGTTATTTAAGTATTAATTTTCACTTTTTTGTGAAGTAATCTCATCTGAATGATAATATATTTTAATTGATTGTCAATTTAATTAATCTTATTTTTAATGTTGTATTGATAAACAACAAATTTCTTTGTACAAGTTATTGACTTAAATAATAAATATATATAAATTCGAAAAAGTCATTATAGAACTTATAGGCATTTATGGAATCACCTATTTGGTCCATTTGGCGAGGTTCAATGGCGAGGAAATATTGTCGGAATATTCAGGACCAAAAATTTGAGCCTAAATTTTGATGATTATTTCGTCATAGAAACTTTGAACCTCCCTACCGCCTCAAATACAAAGACCCGTGAAGGTTGTATTTGCTTAATTGTTTTTGAGAGAAAAGTTTTGAACCAAAATATCTTCATTAAACTACATTTTTCGCCCGAAAAAATTTGCTATTACACCTCATTTGCGGATGATTTTTGGAAACAAAAGATATATTTAAAGAGTCTTATTTTTATGTTTTTGCTTTTTTAGTATTCGTTCAGAGATGATGAAGAAAATTAGATTGGAAAATTTAAAAATAAAAACCCCTTCTAAATTCTCTTTAAAGACTTAATTTTAAAATACTATATCTCAATTCTCGCATATGAGAAACTCTTATACAAAATTTAAAGCTTTTATACAGAATGTTCTTTTTAACAGGCGCGGCTAAATATTTCTTTAACCTATAATGTTATAAAAAATACGTATGTAATATTTTTCAATTAAGTATCAGAGGCACTGAAACCTGTAAAAAATTACCTAGTTATGGTACACAGTAAAAATATAATTTATCATATTTAATAGGGGAAAAAAATAATTTTTAAGGAAATTTTATAAGTGTGTTTTTTTTTATTGAATATTGTTCCTAATTCCACTATTTCATTATTAAATAATGAAAAATATGATTTGACAAAATTCGGCATTGGCTATCTGTTCAAGCACCGTTTTTCCAACACACCGCCTACATTTTTTAGCTTTCTAAATTTAGCTCTTTAAATAACAGCTCTTTTAGCTCTTTAAATATCATTTAATATCTAATTAAATGATATTTAAAGTTTTTTAATATTTAAATATTTGATAAATAAATCTTGAATCACTGAGTGTTCTTAGACCAAACCCTCTATCTTCATTAGAACGGGAGAAGGAGGAGAGCAAGGTGTGGACATTTAAATTTTTATGAGATTTTCTCCACTAAAAGTAAAATTTTTTTTTTTTCTAAATTATGTATTTAAGAACATTCAGTGAGGTTTTATTTAAGCTATTAAACACACATGAAAACTTACAATTTAGGCATTTTAGACAAATTTCAAATTTGATGGCCCCATTAGTTTTTGAGTAAACAATTTTTTTAAAGTGGTCCTGTAATCTTGTAAGATTTTATTTTTTTGTGTTCCAAAAAAAGGATCATTATTTTACATTAAACTGAAAAAATAGGTATTTGTTAAAGAGATATTCAGCAAGGCCTGTTAAAAAGAACAACCAGTATATATGTGTAAGACAGTCATTTAGTTATCTTTGTATATATAAAGATAATTATAATGTATTGTAAGAACAGGCGCTTTAACAATTTAAGTATACATAATATTGTTCATACAACATTGTCGGATATTTTAGATAGTTATAATATTTCGTGCGTCAAAATTTCAGCTTTGATATTTTTGGGGTTATCTCATATTCATAACATTAGAATTATTAAAATACATGTATTATATATATATATATATATATAGCTTTTAGGTTTTTATAAAAGTTCTCTATGTAAAATTTTCATTCAAAATGCAAATTCCAAATCCTACACACTTTTCCGTTCTTATCCTTTTATGTTCCGTATAATAATGTAATATTTATATTGTAACCATTTATTATTTTAATGTTCCAAGAGTAAAATAAAAAAAACAAACATAAAACCTAGTGTTGACAACAACATAGATAAATTTGATTTATAACACAATATGGTATTCTATATGGTGAATATGGTGAAATTCGATGAAAAAATATGTGGATATCTTGTAGAATTAGTTGAATAATAAAAGTGTTGTTTTGAATATTTAACAAAGGGAATAAAACAACAAACCATTTGTACACCTAGCTAGTCTTGCCAATTTTACACCTGAGATATAAATATCGATATAGGAAGTACATCGATATATACAGTCCAAGACAGATTCGAACAACTATTTTCAAACGAAAATTAAATTTTACATTTTGGTTCAGGTCCAAATAGGATGCATTTTAATAGCTGGCAAGATCTGTATACAAAATTACCTTGTTTTTACTTATTCAATTTAGAAACATACGTTTTTTTTCAATCAATGTGAAATGCTAAGGAGAAATCGACACAATTTTTTATTTCACTCGGTCATTTGGTGAAAAACTCGAAAAATACCTAACCATTTTCTTATTTAAGTTATTTTGTTGAAATCGATTTATCTGAAAAACCAATATTTGGAAAAAACTACAAACTCGTTAACGAAAATTGCTTATTTCTACAAAAAAAACTTTGTTAATTCAATGTAGAAAGTGCATTCTTTACATTCAAATTGCAACTCAGTCTGTTAAACCGGTCCATCAATGCAAATAAGTATGTTCGATAATCGGTTTTTTCTGTTGTACTAGAAATAAGCAAATTAGCGCACTACTCACTATTAAATGAATACATCAACCTTTGAATTTCCAAATACGTAATGCCATTTTGCATTTAACTTAACAATAGTATATTATTTTGAGAAGATTTATAGTAGATGGAATTGAACATGCATACCCGAAACCAAAAAACAAGATTTTAATAATCTGTATTAATAAAATGATACCTAAGATGGTGTTTGATCACCCACAAATTATTTAAGTGTTAATTGGTCATTATCTAAAAGAAGTATCACGATATGTTCATTTTAGGATGATCATTCAAAGTTAAAAATTGATTTTGCTTATGAAATTTATATTTAATTTTAAATTTTTTCCTTTATAGAATATGTTTGGAATGAAATTGTTTTGATGTTTATAAGTGCTACTTATTAATTACTTGAAACAGGTGAAGATTTTTTTTAGCGGTTTGGGGCAACTGAACTGATTCTAAAAATTCATTCAACTATAGAAATGGTGCATTATATCTAAAGCCATATCAAAAAGTGTCTATATAAAAGCATATATTTTTTTCAAAGACATTTTATATCATATAAGACAATATATTGAGTTTGCAACGTTACCAAGGGTGATTAGTGCTCAACTGATTGGATGATTATCACAATGTAGATTATGATAATATGGAAAAAAGGACTACAAATTAAAAAGGATCGGATTATCTGACCTCCATCCATTTATATTCCAAGTGCAGAAATTCAAAAGTCATTTCATTCGACAGAAATTCAAAAATCATTTCAAACGATATCGAATCTGAAAAGTCGTTTTTCAGATTCGATATCGTTTACTTGTCAGGTCATGAGAAATAGATAGAAAACAATCAGAAGTAGTTAACTTTTTTTCATTTTTATAATTTTACGAATACCGATTGTCATAATTTTTTTTATAGATTTATAATTGGTGTACCTTCAATTAATTATTTTCAGCTTTTCAGACAATTTGCGTAATCGTAAAAAAATTGTTTATGTTATCTAATAAAACGTTCACTTCGAAATCGACCAGAACAGGTACCGCTTGTTAAATATGAACGTAAAAAACTTTTTTACGTTTAGAGGACACTTTTAAGTATGCGATTTAAAAATGATTTTCTTTCTGTTAACATCCTTAACAGAAATAAAGATATTGTAATAATTTTTTGTAGTAATCTAATGATGTATGTATTTTCAATCATCTTACTTCCAAAAATTCGCATGCAACCATAGTTATATTAAAAATAAAACCTCTCTTCTTGGGATATATAACAGATTAAAAAATTTTGGGCTAAAGGCATTCTTTTTATTTTCAGCAAAGCATTGAAAATTGATTTAATTTTTGAACAGCATAGCATTGGTTTGATTTTTAATATGAGAAATGTCCAATTTGTAAAAATCATCTTATGTACAAAAGTTTCCACTCTAATTTGATAATACGATGATTTAATTTTTGAACAGCAAACATAACTGTCGAATTGGATTTCTTATATGATATTAATGCTATCCATTCAAAAAAAAAATTAATATCACGAAAATAAAATTTCAACAAAATAAAAAAGAAGCGCCCTATGTTTTTCATTTGAAATTTTAGAAATTATTTTATACTTTTTAGTCTCTTATAAAAACATGCTACGTATTATTAATCAGTATAAAAACATCGTATATTAAAACGCAAGGAGACTGAATATTCCAAGGGTATTATTATCATTAATATTAATCATTAATTGTAAAATTTATTTACTGAAATACTGAACATCATCATACACTGTGTGTACGTTATGTGTGTAGGTATGTATTTTCATTCCAGTTAACTTAGTCATTTCAAGAAATATATATTATTAATTCTATTCTGTAGCCAACTTCATCATGTCGTTTTTATGGGATCGTGTGCGCGCAGCTCACAAAATTCACTCTCATCCAATTATCAGGCACTTTGAGTATATAGGAATGGTGTTATCTTGTAATAGAAGAGTTGAAATGAGCATGTGGAGCGAATCAGTGAAAAAGCCAAAATGCATTAATTTGTACAAGACAGTATGTGTACAAATATCATAATTTTCTTGTAAATTGTATAAATGAATTCTAGAATTAAGAATTGAAATTAACAAGTTTCTTTTAAATAATATTATTAAAACCGCCTCGAATATCAAAATTGAGAATTTAATCAGTCAATCTAAACTATTATAGTTTGGACAAAATCGGTCCCTTTGGGTTCCACTGATTCTTGATACAACAATAAGAGATAAAACAAACAAAAGTTCAAATAAAAGTGCATGTGAAAAAAGGAAACAAACATACATTTTAGTTAGTTAATAAATTTTTTTGATAAACCGGTATAGATTTGCCACAATTCCAGCTATATATATTATTAATAATGCTGTAATTCGCTGTATTGAAGTCTTGAAATCTATACCGGTTTATCAAAAACATTTATTAATTAACTAAAATGTATGTTTGTTTGTTTTTTTCACATGCACTTTTATTTAAACTTTTGTTTGTTTTATCTCTTATTGTTGTATCATGAATATCATTATATAATATGTATTGTAAATAATAAATGCATTGGGTTAGGTATTATTCCATGAGAATGACAATGACTATCTTACAAGGATCTTCTTGGCTTATTATATGTTTTAGAACATCGAACGTATACATCTCTGGTATTAAGAAATTTTAAAATTAATTTAACGAATTTCTTAAAGTGATGTTTTAGATTTCCTCTGTTTCATACTCTTTATGGCATACTTTTATGGAACAGGTCATATAACTCAGTAAATATTGATAATGGCATAGATACAACATAAAGAATGAATGATACGAAATACACTGGTTGAATATAATATGTTCATAATATTTATCAAATGATGTTTGTTTGCTTTCTAGCTACCAGTATTATAAAACTTCTAGTGCTCTTGCATTCTACTACAATTAGATTTGATGCACTTCTTATCAAAAAATTGCATTTTCAGTTTCGGATAGAAAGTTTTTTATTCTACTCAAAAATTATTTATTTTTTATTTTCAATTTCTTTTCTTTTTAGAAGAAGGCATTAAATCTACAAAACCTGAAATTTCTGGCCAGTACCATTGTAGATGAGTAACAGTTTTCAATACCGCTGTATATAGAACTAATAGTAATACTGGGTAATTGACTTTTATATAAAATTACTTTTAAAAAAGTGGATATAACAACTCACTAAGTTAATTATTGGGATACTCTATATATATATATAACTGAATATGATTTTTTGGTCTATTTCAAATTAGCAGTCATAAAATACTATAAATATTCAATCTATACAGTAATATATACTGAATAATATGTATTGCAATTACCAATATGTGATAACTAGCTAGATTTGAGCTAAAATTGTGGAAAAATCGAACATTTTACAAAAAATATTTCAAACCAAAATGCTGAGTCAAGAATATTTTTCACCCAATGGGCTGATTTTATCTATTTGACATACAATAAATACTTTGTTGAACCCATCTTTACAAGACTCAACGTGGCCATCTTTCTTTAATCAACCGTGAAATATGGCCACATTGATATAAAAATGAATGAATAGGAATTGATGACAATTTTAAGGTTAGAGGTTAGATTGCAATAATAACAATTAGGGTAAAACAAAAAACTATGAATTTCTATTGAAATTTTATGCCCGCCAAACTACATGTGTACACATAATAAATCTTTTTCCTTTGGAAAACCCATTAATCGGTATTTACTTTCATTTTGATTTAATTTCACTTTCACTTTGATCGTTCTGCTAGTAGACAATGCTAACAGAAGTGAATTAAGCATAATATATTACAATCTACCTATTGGTTCTGAAAATAATTGGACTGGCCATCTCTCCCATACGGTCATTTTCCCTTTGCCAAAATTTAGTACCTTCAATATTTTCTAGTTACCACTTTTGGACTGAAATAAGGTATGTAACTAAATTTTTTAATTACATCAATTAAAGTGTCTTTACTTCACGTACATGGATGCGAACTGATTTTTCTAAATCTTTAAAAATAATCAAGTTATGAACATTCAAAATTCCTGGTTAAACAAAGAGGCAAATACTTGCTTCAAGAAAAAGATTGGATTATGTTGATTCTTTAATCCGTATATTAAAACACGTAAACCATAACTTCTACAAACGATTGATCAGGCTGAGTAATATCTGATAAAACATAAATATAATTAACATTAATCAATCAGAAACGATTATCCTCTAAAAGTCCCATCTACCACTCGTTTGTTTTATATTTGCATAATAAACAACCAACCAACCAATAGTCTAAGAGCAACCAACATATCATTATTATTATGATTATTATTATTATTATAATGCGCATTAAACTTATTTTATAGAATTTCATTTTATGTTTTACATTATTTATTATCTTTTACAAAAGATAGTAAAAAATGTAAAATGATCATACTACAGTTTTAACTTGTGTTATAATATATATGTTTCAAACTATTAAAAGTATCTTCATTATTACTTTTTTTTTTTTAATCAAATACTATGATTTTTTTTTATCCTGATGGTATTTATTTCTTTTTAAAATTAGTAGAACTCATTGAATATAAATGTATATTGAAATTCTGAAGTTTAAAGTATAACATTCTTAATCATCTTCAGATTGTTTTCAAATTAATTTCCACTATTTTGTTTCAAGAGATTTGAACAAAATAAAAATTTTTAATTTAAGAGCTTGGACACAATTATTGATATATATATATATATATATATATATATATATATATATATATATATATATATATATATATATATATATATATATATATATATATATATATATTTAATTTTTCGGGATGACACAATCATGCAGAAATTACTGCAGGTTCCCAAAACATTAACAATTAAAGTATATGCATTTCATACTTCATTTTTATCACTGAAAATGTTAAAAAGTATATGACAGCCCTTGAAGCCCTTTAAATGTAAAAATTATCAATAAACACTTTTTTCGGGAGTAGAAAGGGTGTCGGTTAAATCTAGAGATATTAGCTGCTGACATCGAAACAAACACATTTTTTCATTAGATTAGGATCTATAATTTTATAATTTTCGAAACCAAAAAAAAAAAAGTCGGGTGAAACCCATTGAAAATGGAATAGAATATAACAAAAATGAAAGGGAAAATAATTTACGTGCGATCTGAGGTCTGAATTTGGAAGGGGGAGGGGTGTTCGTAAGGGTAAAAGACGGTTTATCTCGATTCCAGACAAAATAAAATCAGGCAAAAATTTAAATGGCAAAGGAGATATTAAAAAGATCTACAACTTTTGTGTTAACACTTTTTTCACATAACCTCAAAATTTATGTGAAAAATTGAAATAACTAAGGATTTTGGTTTAAGTTTTATTTCTATCTTTTACAATAAAATTATTTCACGAAATTTGGTGAAAACTAACTTTTAAAAAGTGTTACACAAATTGTAGATCTTTTTATTAACTACAACTTTACCATTTAACTATTTTCATAGAACTTGTAGTTGCCGGAATTCGAGATAAACTGTGTTTCTTAAAATCTCATCCCCTTTCACTTCCCGACCTCAGATCGTCCGTATATTACTTTTCTTTTATTTTTGTTATATTTTCTTCCGTTTCCAATGGGTTTCATTCCATTATAATTTTTTTTCACTTTTTACCATTTTTAAACGCTTTGACCCTGATTTATATTTCATTTAATATCTCAAAATTTTGTATCAAAATCCAATCTTACGCTAATATTATAAAATACCAAAACAAATGTGTCTACAATTTATAATTCATTTCGAGATTAAATACTTATTTGATTGGACTATTATTACTATAAGGTATTTTAAACATAAATAAAATGTAATAAGACTTGTGACATATTTTCTCAGTCGTGGTTCATAAGTTTATTTATATTTTAATTTTTGCAATTTGAATTCATTTCATGATGAATATGCATGAAAGCGAACAATATAATCCTATGAAATAAATCTGAAGTTTTTAACTAAACTATAAATAAAATAAATTAATAAAATTTTCATAGAGATTTTAGAAAATCTGATATTTATTTACAAACTTTGCAATTCCTTTTATGTTAGTAAAACTACTATTAGAAAATTAGATATTGTTTATTATCAACGTGCACGAGAATGCATGTCATCCAGTTCTAGCTGCATGTCTATCTATCCCAACTATTATAAATGTGAATGTCTTTGCTTTGTAACGCTTTCACGCGAAAACTACTGAAACAAACAACATGAAACTTTGTGCACGTATTCTGAGAGGTATTAGAAGAAAAAAGGGATACTTGTATTTAAAAAATTCGTTTTTTAAGAAAAAAAAAAATGGTTTTCAATCATGAGTACTGTAATAACGTTGCACTGTATTATCGACGATCGCATCAATGTCCAATCCAATTGAATATAGTTTCAGCTGTTTAGAATTTTTCTATATTTATTATCTTTCAAAATTACTTAGTTTTGTTACAGAGAAATATATTTTATCGATTCATTTCTATTGCAATGCTCTCATTCACTTATTTAATAGCTTCTATGCGATGGAAGCTGGAGACAAAAGCTAATATAATATACTCTAATAATTACTTGGGTATATACTTGTCAATCTAGCAGAGCAAAGTATTCAAAATTGAATTCAAATATGCTCAAAATGACGTGCTTTTTAGTTGCTGCAAAGTGAAATTGGGTACATAAAGTTTTAATTAAGAAAATTGAGTCATTATGATGCACTGCCATGAAATTACGGTCGCAGAGGAATGAGAAAAACTAACACTTACTATAATGTGAGTACCAGAATTTGGTGCTTTTCAGGTACTTTAATGGAGTCCATTCAATGAATCAATTTAATCAAACTTACAATTTACTGTACTGATTCACTTGCATGAAAAACTGCTATAAAAAGTGTCAAGCATATAAAATAGAAAAAAATGATTGACCTAGGAAATTAGGGCAAATAATCGAAAATTACTCTTATATATCATACATAGACTGCTAAAATCATAACCCTCCTTTTTGCCTTTGCCGTAGTTTGGCTAATTATTTCAAAGCAATTACTGGCCATCATTTATTATTAGCAATTGAAATGTTTAATAATGAAACAAAATAATAACCTTATAGGTTTATACTATTATACCTCGAAACTTACTAAAAGTGGGAAGACCTCATTTCTTAGAATTTATTAGAATTTTAAATTTATTGATTTTGGTCTCCGTAGAAAAGATGCAAAATGAATACATCGTTACCACAGGAATGTCTGTATTTAATTTTAAGATTTTAACTTTGGGTGTTCGTGCAGTACATTGGCAGGTATTTCATCAAAGACACACTCAAGCAAAATTTGAAGTTCGTGACCAAATGGTTTAAGCTCTGCGTTAGTATGTCAATTAGTCAATTATTCTTTTTCATTTTTTTTTTCGGTGTTTAAATTAACAAAAGGTTAGTGTGCCAAACGGAACGTAGAATATTGAAATAAGATATGGTACACATCTTATATCTTGACGGTACCAAAAGAGTAGTAAATTTATATTCAGCAAAATAATTATAATTTTTTTAAATATGTTTATTAAAATATATAATTATTAAGGATTATTAAGACATTTCGACTATAGACCATACTAGTCTATAGACCTACATACATTAAAATACAAAATAAATAATAATTTATTTTTCACAAACCTCAATCATATTTATATTGCTTATTCTCTTATATTTATAACGGATATTTACTATATTTAAAAGGATCTGACAACAAAAATGAGATCTCTACAATAAAGATAATGAAAAAAAAAAAGGATCCACATGTTATGAAATTCGGTTACCACAATTTTGACGTGACAACGGACGACGGGTCGCAGTAAAAATCAAAATTTTAATTTTTTAAATTTTTTTTTAAATTAAAATTAAAAAAATTAATATATATTACTTTATAGTACCTTCAAGATTTTCTTTATTGTAGAAGTCTCATTTTTAGAATCAATTTCTCTTGTATTTATTCAAGTACTGTTACAAAATAAATGAAGTTATAATTAACATTTTATGAATTTTATTTGTATTAAATTTTGTAAGCATTTTTAGCGGGCCAAATTAGAGTACCCCCTAATATAAGTTCAAATTTATTAGAAAGCTTAAAATTTGAAAGGAACAAAGAATTTCTGTAAAGAATAAAGATTTTTTATAGTTAATGAAAGTATTCATCAAATCTTTGGTACACTGTATAATAGCATCACTACTTAATTCAGTTTAATCGCGCCCCATAACGGTGAGCGTTGACAAAATTTTTAATCCTGATTAATGGGGATCCGTTTTTATTAAATTCGACGCAGGTGACAGCATTATAGATTGGACTCCGTGATGCGCAATTAATTAGAAGTAAAAAAATCAGACGTATTTATAATACAATATTTATTAAATAAATAAGTATTTTACATATTTGCTAATAGTAAACATTAAAACATAATTCAACTTACGTGTGTAATAAAAATGTGTTTTAAAATAATTAACTTGTTTTCAAAATGGTTTAATATAACCTCTATAGCTTTGATGTTACACATGCAATTAATTCCAAACATGAGATAACAAATACTGTACGTAGAATAATTTATGATCCTCTAATATTGGCAACATTTATGACAAAATATTAATACTTAATTTTAAATTAGAAACAGCAATTAATTTTTATTCATAAATAATTCAAGCAAGAATTTTTTTATAAATGTTTTATTAATATTTTGGATTTAAAAATTGGTGCTAAAAGTACCAGTTATTCTGCTGCTACAATTGGTTGAGTTCGGCAAAACGGAACCCCATTTGCAGAATGATGTTTATCAAAGGAATTATTAATTTATATAAAATACAATACCTAATCATCGATAGTCAGTGAAATACATACTTTCTAACTCTTTTCTGATATTGTACGGACATGTTAGAACGAATATGACCTTATTTTCTAAATAATGACGTATTATTATGTAAAAAAATATACATGTTTGTAACCATTATAATAATATACATAGCTTTATATTTTTACCTCTATATATAGGCAGCAAATCCGGAATACATCTTTCGAATAATAGATAAACATTAGTAATTGAAACTAGTAGAGATATTATCTAATTAAAATTATTGGGTATAATATCCTATAATAACTTTCAATAACTGTAAAATTATTGTATTACATACAAGTAATTCTAACAAAATAACTGTCGATGAATTTTTATGTAACACTTTCAAAAGAAATTTGTAAAAACTTCAATATTAAAAATTTTTCTTTTCTTGTGTGACCTTATTGTAAATTTAAGGAATATTTTTACAAAAAAAATTAGCCAAATCGGTCTCACCGTTCGTGAATTTTGTGCTTAGAAACACATTTTGAGATTCATTTTTACTATTTAGATATTAATAAATCGTCGATATCATTATTTGTTTCTGAGATGATACGCATACACACACAGAACATCTCTCTAAAAACATTGGAGTGAGGTTCTAGTGACGTTAAGAGTCAAAGCTTTGTTAAATATCTGGATGCACAAAATTGACTTCATTACAAGAACATTCCATTGGAAAATTTAACAGTTGGCAAGTTCCCTATTTTAAAATGGATAATATTCTTTTATACAGAATACACAGATGTTATGTGACGGTTACTTTTTATCATTATTCAGTATTATGTTATTGTAGGTACGTACTAATAGATGGAAATATATACGTGACATAATGTCTTTCATGCATTAAAAAAATTACAAAGTATATTAAAAAGATGATATAATAATAATATATAAAATTTTATATCATTTATTATATTGGTATATAATATTACCTACTTTACCCGATTTCTAGTAGAATGGTGTTAGCTAACCAAACTGCATTATCTCGGAACTGCAGCGATTTTGATATTCGAACTCTAATGGGTTAAAAATGGCAATCTAACCAATTAAAAAGGAATAGAGGTTAATGGAATGCCTTGCAAGCTATTTTTGATATTAACATCTATATATGTAAAAATTGCTTGCAACGTGCTTCCTATAATTGAATTTCAGAGGCAGCTTTAAATCTTAGCGCAGATTGAACAATAATATTATTCTTATAAGAACAATCAATTTTGGAATTTGAACTGTCCGATGATGCTCAAATTAAAAATTATTTTTTACTTAAGAAACAATTTTCAATTTATAAACAATTTATAACAAAAAGCATTTTTATTGCCAGTTTGCTAAAATTATCGAGTTACTAAATAAATACGAGAGATAAAAACGAAAATGAAAAAAGTTTAGAACTGCACAACATAGAGTCACCATGATGTTTACAAAAACTAAATGGTCAAAACCCAAAAGATTGCCTTGCATATCATAAACAATGATTACCAATTTAACGAATCCAATTGCGTATTAGAAAATTCTCTCAACTTACGGCAAAATAATTTATTTTGCTCAATAAAGCTGAATTTTTGTCCAATTTTTTACAATCAAAGTGTGTAATCCTACTAAATTTGGAACACAAATTTTGTCAAATAAAGTTTATCTGTAATAGATTTCAATATACTAATTGTCTGACCATGATATTTCATATATGGGTTATAGTAAGCGAACTAATAGAAAAAATGAAAAGCTTGACCCAAAATTAGTGGGTTTTAAAATAAAAACTTCACTCAAATCGCTCTTAATTTAGACAAAATATCGAAAAAATTGATTTTTTTAAACTATGTGACGTCACAAAACCAAAAAATTTTTATTTTGCTCAATAACGCTCAATTTTTATTAAATTTTTACAAACAAAGTGTGAAATCCTACTTAACGTGGGAAGAAGTTTTTAAAAATTTTGTCAAATAAAGTTTATATTTAATAGATTTCAATATACTAAGTGCCTGACCATCGTATTTCACATACGGGTTATAGTAAGCGAACTAAGAATAATAAAATTGAAAAGCATGTGCTTAAATTAATGGATTTCAAAAAAATATTCATTCAAATCATTCAAATTGGAGTCTTTGCTTCGTAAATAGGAAATTATATAAAACACTGATTTCATTTGGGCAGCAAACGTTCTGCTGCCCAAAAATCGGACTTTCCGATTTCAGCATACTTAAATAAATTTAAATACATATTAAATCAATTGAATTGTAAAATCAGTTCCTTCACAGTTTTCAATAAAAATTATCGAATCAAAAGTTACGCTAGTAACGAAGCGCCAAGTTTGAATTAGCCAATTTAATTGAGAAAGCACATAAAAAATTTTATACAAAACGTGTATTA
This sequence comes from Chrysopa pallens, assembly GCA_020423425.1. Taxonomy (NCBI): domain Eukaryota; kingdom Metazoa; phylum Arthropoda; class Insecta; order Neuroptera; family Chrysopidae; genus Chrysopa; species Chrysopa pallens. The sequence continues at coordinate 9,899,005 of CM035594.1, read as the reverse complement.
CAAAACGTGTAAACGCCTCTTAAAGGAATGATAATTTATTTTAAAAATCAAAAAATAAATCAATGCTCTGTCAAGGTCATAAGGTTCCCATTATCCTAATGTTCACAGGACCTCCGATAGATTAAAGATGGCCCTGACTGCAAAGATGTCACAACATGCAACTTACGCTTAGTTTCTACTCCAGTTGGATTCTCTTTGATATGAATTATTAGGGAATTGTGAAACATTCGGTGTACAGAAGTTTTGTTTAACGTATTAATTTTACAAGATATACGTTTACGCTATATGAAGAAATGCAACCAAGCAAACTTACCAATATATATAGATATCTATATATATATATATATATATATATATATATATATATATATATATATATATATATATATATATATATATATATATATATATATATATATATATATATATATATATATATATATGGAAACTACAACTTTTGTGATATAAATGTAAAGAAAAGTTGAAAATAGATATTTTCAAAGCACAAACTTTTAACATATTACATAGTTCGAATACCAATCAGAAGATACAGAAATTATAACATAATAAGTATTCGTATTATACATACAACAAAATAAATTTTAGACATGATTCTATTATGTTTAAAAAAAAAAAATACTTTAGAACTCTTTTCAAAAGATGCTTCTGTTTTTGAGTAGTGACTCATGGTAGAAAATAGTTCATACACGTTTATATATATGGATTATTCGGATTCTTCAGGTTTTTATGCTCGACATACATAGAATATATAAGAATACATTAGTTATAGTTTAAAGTTTGTACCACCTGAAAATACCACCGCACAAGTACAATTTTAGTATAGGTGTTCATAGAATCTGTACACAGAAAATTCTAGACCTGAAAAGTGAGTTTATGAGCAAAATAAGTATTCGTGAATGATCAAAATTTTCCAAAGGATCCAAACCCCAACTTTTGAAACAAAAAACATAGAAGAAACATGAAAAAAAAATGTTTGTTTGAAACAAACATCGTTTGTTTGAATCGTTTTTTCGTAAAATGTTTAGGTTTGCCACAATTTTGGTTGAAATTAACCTAATAACTATTAAGACTGAATATTTAGAATATTTTATCAATTTTAATGATTTCAAATAGTCCATTAATACTCAATCATATGTATACAAACAATTAATTTTGTTAGTGTAATCTTCACTTGTTTAATCTTATTTTCATTTAATGCCACCAAATTCAAATCACTTCACCATCTCCTTACAAAATTGCATTTAAATCAGATAAATGGTTCCAGATAAATCGTCATTTATATGAATATACCAATTATCGCATATATGTAGGTAGTTAAATAGCTATCTTTTAAACTTTAAAACGCAAAAAACTTTTTTTTAACCTGGAACACAATACTTCCGAACTTGGAAATAAAATACACTGTAAATATAAACACATGCATATTACATATTCATTTAAAAAACAAAAATGAACATTGTTATATTAGTTGTATAAATAATATCATAAATAATACATCCATAGATTTAATAATACATTTATAGATTTGTTGTGTTATTTATGTGATCACTTGCATAATTATGTTTTATAGTAATCATATATAATTAATTTTGGATGGATATTTAATGTTCTTTTAGATTTGTAAGCTTGTGCACAATAAAAACACATAAAATTAACGGTTAAAGTTGTGTACTGTTAAACTTTCTGGAATTGACCCTAAAATAGCGTTAAATGAAATTTACGACGCATTAATATGAACAGAAAGTTTTTATTATATTTACTAGATATTTCTATAGCAAAATCACAAATATAATGCTTACAAAATCCATAATTTATATAAACAAATTTATAATGATACTTACCTCCCATCCTGTTGAAGATACATGCAAATTCACAAAAAAGGAGTCCAGTTCATTTTGAGTTCAAAAGTGTTTCCTTATATTGTAATAATTATTTTTATACTCGACATACATAATATATCAGAGTATATTAATTTTAGTCTAAAGTTTATAACGCTACCTAATATTGATCGCAGACACAAAATTTTGGTATAGGTGTCATAGAATCACCGTATTAGTCCATTTTCGACTGTCCATCCGCCATCACGATAACTCAAAAAACAAAAAAAGACAGCAACCAAAAAATTTTGTGACGTATTCTTTACATAAAAAGTGAGCAAAATCGGTTCATTTGGTGCAATGGATCCTTCACCCAACTTTTAATCTACAAGAGATAGAAGAAAAGTTTTAATACAAAAAATGTTTATTATTATTATTTATTAAACAATCAACTTTTATTTAAAACATTTTTTCGTAAAACGTTTGAGTTCTCCATAATTTTAGCTCAAAGTTATCCAATAAATAGATATATATATATATAGGTAATTGTAATACATATTAATATGATACATTTATACATATATATCTGTATAGACTGGATATTTATAGTATTTTATGAATACTTATTAATAATAGTCCAAACAATGAAAATCAATCATATGTCGAGTATCTAAACAATTAACTCTGATAGTCGTTGTTTTTATAATTGAATCTACCCCTGTGAAATATATATACCTATTGTCAATGTTTAATTCATGTTAAAAAGTTATTTATTTATTACACATTAAAAGGGATAAAGAATCAATTCGACCCAAATGTGCTGCATTTCAAAAAAAGTTTTCCCATGCCACACATTGTCGATTGCAGCAGATTCCGTTGTAATCTTTATTATATATATATTTTCTTTTTAGGTGAAGTCATATCTTTTCTGAAGTTAGTTATACATATGGCTTATACATTCATATTGGTTAAAATTTATTTCAATGGTTGATATTTTTTCATTTCCTAAACGATTTATTATAAATTGTAATCTCGATGCAACTAGTATATAAGATGATGTTTTATAAATAAAGCTTAGACTTGCTGCTATAATTTTTAAGTTGACTTGTATTATTATTATGATGTTATTAAAGACATTAATTTAAAAATATTTGTAAATACCATTGTGTACACCGTCACGAAATTAGCAACGAGTAACGTCTCCTCGGAGAATCGATTAGCTACATTAAATGGCGATGTAGCAATGTATGATGATGTGTCGATGATGATGACTACTTTGGACACCCCATCATTGAAATGCGTATCTTAGTCATCGAAATATGTATTTATGAAATATAACACAATTTTTGATTAATGAAATACGGACAGAAAAAAGTCGAAATCCTATTGGAATTCCTAGATTTCTCTTTGTAGATAGTATTTAAATAAATTTTGGTTATTTATAAGCATTTTACTGTCCAAAGCGATAAGTTGCCTGTACTTGGTCCTACATATTTTTTATCAAAGAAATACAATATTTTAAGGTACATTTGACTTCCACGTATATTCAATTACAACGTAACGACTATTTATTATTTACCTATAGTACTGTGTATATAGATAAATAATATTTTATGTGTGGTTTTTCATTTTCTATTATGAATTTCATAAAATTTAGAATGAACGTACAATAACCATATACAAAATTATGAGATAACGAAGCACAAAACATGTTTCGGTTTTTTAAACAAGCTTATCAAAAAAGTTTTGGTTTTTTAATAAACAAAATAGTAGTTTGTATACGTAGGTTATGTATACACAGCTTTGAATGTACCTATTTGGCCGAAAGCTCACAGTAAAACAATGTATTAAAAAAGCTGAAGATTTTTAGAATTTATCTACAATAATTGATTACTCAAAATTTTGAAGAACTTACGAAGTTCGTGTAATAGAAATCGTTTTTTACAGCAGAATCGTTTTAGAATGCAATTCGTTTATTTGCAACTGTTAATCTATGTATCGCTTATTTTGCTGTAAGTTTCCATCGCGTTGTTCGATTTTGATGAAAATTGGTTTAAGCCAAGAATCGTTACTCTTGCTTGCAGTATATTAAAGTTTGTAATATAAGTATAGTAATTTTGTTAAAATATTTACCCATTTTGACAAAGAAGTATGATCTATATGTTTTCCTGGTGAGATGAGGATGTTACCATAACCTAGATCGCGATGAAGGAATGAATAGTACATTTTTAGTTTGTTTGCAAATATACAGACACATAGATATATATGTAAGCAAGTATGAATTTGGCCTTTGTTGCTCAAAATGTATTATTGACTTTTCAGTTACTTCTAACCAAGTAAGAGATTTGAGACAAGGTTCGATTTTCCACGCATAATTTACAGCTATATAAATACAATGGAGCAAAAGAAATATAATAACTCGTATTTGTGCTCATTTTATGTTTGTATTAAATTGTTAACAAAACATTCATCATCAATTTGGCGATATAAACAAAAAGTAAAAAAAATATATAGTTTTATATTAAAAGTAATTTTTAAATAATAACAGTAGGTTTTTAAATTTGGTGACGTCTACTTGGGTCTCCACAATCGCTGAAGTAATAAGTAAAGCAATATACAACCATAAACACAGTTCATTCAATATTGGCGGACTTTTGGTTGAATTTCACTTTTGTGCATAAACAGAAGATTGCAAGTATGCATACAGTGAAAGTATAAACATACTAGCACTACTTTGTCCCACACATTTTATATCTGAGAAAATCAGTACGGCTCTGGGATCTTGGACCATAATAACCACTAACATATTACTTTTAAATAAGTATTATAACTTATAAGTTTAACATTATTTTAAAAATAGATCGTTTCCTGATTTTAAATTGCAAATTCAATTGTGGTTTTCCAAATTCAATCAAATTTCTTTATAACAAAATTTGATAAGGTATATACGATAAAAAGTTTTTTTTGGGACCTTAGATAAAAAAATATATAAATGTATTATTCTTCAAAATTCACAAGGTTTTCTTAGTCGTTGTTTGCAACTTTTTGCAAGTGATTGACAATAATATATTATCCCAACCACATTATTGAAAAATTAAAAAAATACAAAGTAAAATGTCTTACTTTTGATAATACACCCTCATTGAAATAATTCACATATTACTAATATTTAAATTATAGATATCATCAATATGGTTATAATTAATTATTAGAGGATTATCGATGCAAAAAACTAATATATCGAACAAAAAATAAATTTTTTTTTATATAAACTACTTTGCCCCAGAATTATTGCTAAATTCGCCTAGTAGACCAGAGTCGATAATTTTTGAAAACAAAACAAATTATAGTAGGATGAAACCCATTGGAAACAGAAGGGAATATAATAAAAATGAAAAGAAAAATAATTTACGGACGATCTCAGTTCGGAAACTTGAAGATGGTGAGTTTTTGAGAGCAAAACACGGTTTATCTCGATTTCGGGCCAAACGACCAGTCCTATGGAAAAAAGTTGAATGGCAAAGTTGTATGTAATGACAAGATCTACAACTTTTGTATTAAGTCTTATTCATAGTTAAGAATTAATTCGTTGGCGCTGACATCCAAATGTAATTGTTGACAGAGAAATTATTATTAGAAAGTTTTATTAAAATTTATTTTTAACTTTCAGTTATTTTTTTGTGAAAAATAGTATTGGGTATCTCCAAGAATATTCTATTTTTAAAGAGTTTTTTTAAATATTGATGGAATAATTATTATACATTGTTCAGGTATTTTTCTTCCACTGCATACATTTTTATATAAATATATTGCTAAAATCAATCACTCAATAATTTAAGAACAAAATTGAGTAATACAAGTATAATAAATATAATAAAACAATTTTTTTCAAATATTTAAATATTAAGGTAGTACGAGCGCCAGGCGGTGTGGGGATAGGTATCGACTCTAGCGCGGTAAGGGGAACGCTGTAACCATATGATTTTTTTCAATATATAGATATACATTTAACATTGGCTAGTGGCGGCATTTATTTTTCTTTTAATTAATACACTTTAATTAGTCGGGCAAGTGTAAATGTTTTTGAATTAAATTGATCACTAATATATTTACTTTCATCCATAAGTTTTTTAAAAATATTCACCGACAGATTTACGAGAAAAATACGGAAATGTATCAATGTTTGAAGGTTACCCCATAAGACCAATGTTAAATTGCTCAACTTTAAAGTTAATTATTTATTTGAATGATCGGGCAATCTCCTTCAAATTTTTGGAATTTGTTTAGACATATTTAAACTTTGTATTAAAAAAAATCAAGCCTTTTATCAAAAGTTGCCTTGGTGCTCGTACTTCCTTAACTACTTGCAGATACTTAATATCGATTTTATTTAAATATTTATTACTTTTGTATTCAAAGTATTGTACATCATGTAAAAATCCTACTTTTTTTAACCCATTTATGCAATATTCATTGCACGTATGTAATTGTAGTTATTTATTACATTTGTTTTTATTTACACAAAAATAAAACTACAATTATTTTTTTCTAAATTTATTACATTATTTATTTGAAACAGACCTTTTTGCATAAGTTTATTTTGACCTATATACTGAGGATAATATTACGTCCGATCTTCGTTATTTTACGGCGAATGAAACCTGCCACAGAAAATTTAATTGAATAACATGATTAAATGTCATTAAATTGCCACAGAAAATTTAATTTAGAAAATGCACTTTTTCACGTTATATTGAAATTCAAACTCATCATCCAAATTTTCATGCCGATATATATAATTGGCAGTGTATATTTTTATTTTTTAAGAGGTAATCAGAGATGAATGTGGATTATTTTCTGAATTATGCCTAATTCGTGTGCCGCCCTTTTTGCTTTGTGGAAGTCATTTTCAAAGTATAATAATAAGTAGAGATAACACCTAATATTGTTACTTATTTGAATACTCTAGATATAGTTAATTATCAATGTGAACTATTTATAATCATTAAAACTTATAAAATACAGTAAATATTTTGGATATAATTGCAATTTTTTTGTTTCTAAATTTCTTTTTTTTTTTTTTTTTGAATGATTGAAAAATTGGATGATGGATGTATTGGACCCAATTAACCGCTTTTCCTCATTCACGAACTAAATCTTACTTTTAAGTTTTAAATATATCAAACATTTCACCATTTCATCTTATTCGTTTTTTAGTTATTTTGATGGATGGCGAACGGGTAGGCGGGAATGATAAACGTCTAGTACATTGAGTATTTTATAGCGTTATAGTCTAAGTTTGTTATACTAGTACATATTGATCTCACAAACAAAGATCCGTTACCAAGATTGCCAATTTAAAAACGGAAAGAGACAACGAGCTAAAATGTGGATGATGTATTCTAGACCTAAAAACTAAGATCAAATTCTTGAATAAGCAAAATAGGTCCATTGATCCTAATTTTTAATTATAAGGGATAGATGAAAAATTTCAACACAAAAAATGTGTTTAAAAACAAACAACTTTTGTTTAAAACATTTTTTGGTAAAATGTTTGGATTCGTCTTAATTTTAGCTCAAATTTAGCTATAGGTAGTTTCAATACATATTATTTGTTTACATATATACATATATAAATATTTAGATTGCATTTTATTAATGCTAATTAAAAACTGTTCAAACAATGATATTCAATTAAATTTCGAGTATATAAACAATTAACTCATTTAGTTGTTATCTTCACTCCTTTCATATAAATATTGCCAAAAAAGAAACATTCATTTTAATTTATTTTTATTATTTCAATGTTTTTTTTTTTTTTGTTTTTTTTTTTGTGATATATCTTTTATTTTCCAATCTACATAATAAATTTTCATGTTTTATAAAATAACTAACTTCCTTCTTTAATGATATTTCATAATAATTTATTTTACAAAATTTTTTTAATTTTTATTTTTATTTTGACGCTTTTTCCTGGGGAATTTATCTACAAGTAAGGTTTTTTTAATACATTTGTCAAGAAAAATTTCATTTTGGTGTTCAAAACTCTACACTCCAATGCACATTTTCAAAATGAAATTTATTAATTTATTAATAGCGCTTTTATCAATGGTACCATCTTTGTTCACAACTCAGCCTTATACCAATATATTTTATTCTTTTTATGGAACCTCACATTTATTCCCTAAGATAATATATAATTCAAGTATTCTAATCCTTTAATGTATGATGAGAAATGTGTCATGATGTCACCACTGCAACTGTGCCAAAAGTTCTAACATACATAAATGGTTCTCATCCTCGCTGACATAATGGGCCACTGTTTATTGTTTTTTTTTTAAATTAATAAAAATTATTATTTTTCAATATTCATAATGTTATTATTATTATTTTTTAATTTTCTTATTTTCTTCTTTATTGTTTATTTTTACTAATTATGACAATTAAGCCTATTTTCATGACAGCCACAGAATTACATAATTAATTTACTTCGGGAAACTTAATGTTTACAATAATTTTTGAATGCTTTGTCATAATTTAAATAATCTAATTAGGATTTCGTTCAAAATTTTACAAGTAAATTTTAACTTTATCAAGTAGGTCTTATAGTAACTAAAATTATCGATATACAACAAGTACTCAAAAGTATATTATATAAACCGTAAAACAATTATTAAACTATTATTTATAGCAAAATTTATCCCGAAAACTGATGCATTTTAAGACTAGTAAAATTATAATTGTTATACTCTTAATAATACAATGTTAAGTTTTATAGGTGTTTATCGATAATTTATTTACTATATACTTAAAAATAGATATTTTTATATAAATAATGATATATTTATTTAAAAATTATTTCTAAAAGTTTAAAATCCTAATATTATTATTAAAAATATGACAAAGCATTCAAAAAGTATTTTAAACATGCAGTTTTTCAAGGCAAATTAATTATGTAATTATGTAGTAGTCATTAAAAGAGGTTTAGTAATCCTCCTTGGCCGTAGTTATCATTATTAATAATTAGTATAAGTAAATGGTGTTGATAAGAAAATAAAAGATTAATATCATTATAATATTGTAAAATAATAATCTTTACGAAAATATAAAAACAGTAAAATGTGTCTAGTTTGGCGATTATGTCAGCCAGGATGTGAACTATTTATATATGGTAGTACTTTTGACACACCACTTATCCCGGGTAAGGTAACCAATAGTAAAGTAAGTTAATCATTTACTACTAGGTAAGGTAACCTATTGCAGAAATACATTACCTTAACCAGTGGTAAATACAACTATGTAATAGGTCACTTCATATAAATAAAACACCAAAAAAGTGCCTTTAAACTATTTTTTAATACTTGTATACAAACAAGAATTTTTAAAATTTTAAAATAATAGCGTATAATTAATTTTTAATTTAATAATATTTACTTTTGTATACCGATGTATAAATTCTGCCTATTTTCTTAAATTTCCGATAGATTTCGATAAAGTATAATTTAAAAATGATTTATTTTTTATTTATGATTTAATGATATGTGTGTGTAATACATATTATTAGCCATAAGCTGTACTCCGCTGAAACTGCCCAATTCATCCGACATGCATGTTACCTCCCGTTTGTGTTTTCGAACCCCACCTTACTTTATAATATACATGATCCAAATTTATAGCAAAAAAAAGCTTTTAACGAGTGAAATAAAAGTGTCGAGCGTCGACCAGGGTGGTCAACTTGGGGTATTTGCTGATTAAAAAAAGTATTTCACTCGTCAAATCCATTTTATATATTTGTGTATGTATGTATATTCGTCTGAATTGTCTCGAGAATATAAATGACATCGAGTGGGAAGTTTATTCATTCGACGCCTATTTAATTAACCCAAAGTGACTTCAACAAAATCAGTCCTGCTTTTTTGTTCAGAATGAAAAACTAAAAAAAAAAAGACAAAAAAAACTCACATTCCTAATAATGAATAAATAATTTTTTGCATTCCCCTCATTGGGAAGTTCGTCGTTTGGATCTTGAGGGTTGCACCTAGACCTCTTGCTTTGTATCGTAATATACCGTTCAAAAAAACCGAAATTAAAGAAATTATATTGTAGAATTTCATTATACAAAACTATATTTCCACTGGGTCACTGGAATAATATGAAACACAGGATTATAGTCGATTGATATACTGAAAAGTATCGAAAGCAATCTATTATTCATACTGTCTAAAATAGGAAAAATTTCTGGCTATGAAAATTAAAAAAAAAAAAGAATATTATTTTTTAAAAAATTGCAATAGAATATGAAACAACTCGAAAACAAATGCTATTAATAATTATGGTTCTAAATAGACGTACATGATAGAAATATATTTTGAAATATAAGTTTTGTTCAACTTATTAATGTTGTAAGTGAACGTAAACATATCTGACAAATTATCTTGACATAATATTTATTATAAGTCAGCAGAACATGTACGTTGGCTCGTTGGTTACGTTCAAATGTACATCGTATGTCTTTGTCTTCAATATAATAAACAGACGTTGTGGTATACGCTTGTCAGCTTTCAATGTCTAACAAAACAAGAAAATAAGTATATTATAAAATAACACAAAGTAATCAACAAATTCTAAGAAGAAAACAGTTAGAAAGAAAGCTCTACTATATTTCTCGACTGGCCATCAATTCTGGATTTCTTTTGGACACATTTTGAGCACTCATTGTCAAAGTTGGTACAGTTTTCATGAACTCAAAAAGAACAAATTAAAACCTGTCTTCAATAAGTTAATAATCTTTCCCACACCTATCACAATTTTTTTCTCTTTTGCGGTATAAAAATTTGAATCTTAAAAGATTGGCTATTCGTCATTCTCACTAATTTCTCATAGCTTACGAAAAGTCTTCTTGGTTCTTCAACCATACTTTTATCAGTCTTACTGTCTTTTTTATTTATAATTTGACACTTTTGAACTTATCTTATGATTTTTTTGCTGTTCTTTGGCTCCTCTTCGTGTGTTTGAGAAGTTTAAACAAAAACCAGCTACTTTGTCTATGCTTGATTCTCAGGTTTTTTCACGTCATCTTCGCTTCAGGATTGTTTTTGTAAAATTACTTCAGGTTGTTTTTGTTTATTTAAAGGCTATGAGTACCGGGAGGTATTAAGCCGTAGTAAGTTTTCATTATTCTGTCAATAATGCTACCTGTACTAATCGATTCCTTTGGTTGATTAGTGTACATTATTTCCCGTCCAGCGGATTGCAGTTGATGTGGTTGAAACGTAAATGTTTCTTTGGCTGTATAGGGTATAGGGTCTATAATAGCCGTTGTTTTGCATGAACTTGAGTTTTACTGAGCTTTGGCATGCCGTTGGATAACGTGTTATATTTATCGGGCAGCTTAGAAAAGCAAACTCTGCTGTGGCCATCACTATCGAATCACATAAGGTCATCTCTCTTTAATCAACAGGGAGAAGCCATCGATAAAAAAATGCATGGTTAAGTATTGATGACAATTTTGAGGTTATAATTCAATACATCTACAATATCAGTCAGGGTGAAACAAAAAAAGTACGAATTTTTATTTGAATTTTATTAACACTAAGTTAGATGTGTTTACATTAAAAATTTGTTTCATTGGAAAACCAATAAACCTGTTGTTAAGTGCTGCTAGTGACCAACGATTACAGAAGTGAACTAAGTATAAGATCTATCTCCTCTGGACTTACGGAATGTAAATTTATACTTGTAGTAGATATTCTTACTACATCTTCAACTTGTACAATAAATGGGTTTCGGATAATAAATAAATATTGAGCGGGCTAGATCTGACACAAGGACCGTATGTTTTCAATGCTAGATCTATACATACGCCTTTGTTTAAGATAAACAAAATCTTTCTTCGCGATAAGTAAATGTGGAATGAATGGCGGCTATTCGTTAAAAAAGGTTTAATGTGTGATTTATATCTTAAGCTAGGAAAAGAAGTACAAACTGCACAAGCGTGCTTATCAACTTCTGGATTAGCAACATAACAAAGGAATTCCAAACGACACTCTTCTGACCATAATTTCTATCAAAAAAATTTGTATCAAATCACAAAATTTAAAATTTCTATGTATATATTCTCAGTTATTTAATAATATTATTTTTCTTCGTTTTTTGTTATGATGGGGATAAAAAAATCAAAATTGAAATTTTTGAAAAAAAATTCAAATTTTTTGTTACTCGAAATAATGATTTAGAAAAAAAAATGTAAAGTGTTTTAAAAGCTGCACTAAATTATATTATGAAAGTTTCAAATAAACTCTTCGAAAAAACCTAATGACCTACTACTCGGTACACTAAATCGTGCGTATTCGTATTAAATGTAACGGATGTTCCCTTTGTAAAATACTAAGAAAACGTTTAAAAATATTAAATAGAATGTACAAAGCAAAAATTTCTATGAAATTTCAAGGAGTAATATTTTGTTATCATTAAGCAATTATTATTAAAATTAAAATGCTTTTTTTTTCATATAATCATGTAATAATAATAATACCTTCTATCATTATTATATTATTTAAAAAAATAATAATAGTTTTAAATGATAGACAACATGTCTTTTGAAAATTATAAATATACACGAGGCTATTATTTATAATTACATTAATGTATAGGGTGTTACATTTCATTTTCTATTTAAAAGGGAGGATCTTTTTAATACGGACCTCTATAATAAACTGACTCACTTATTTCAAGCACGAATAGCAAAAAAAAAACATTCATTCAAATGTTATGAAATTTTGTATGCCCAATCATGACTATGATTTTTATTTTATATTTGGAAATTATTTTTCATTTTCACAGTTTCATTTTCAAAGTATGTATGTATGAGTGTATTGACATTATTTGCTAAGGCCAGTTTTATTTAAATTAAAAATTAAAAAAAATTATGTGTATGCTTTAAGTAGAAATTCTATATATTCAAAGTTTAAACCAGTGCATACAAAATATATTTACATACTGATGGATAACTCATAGAAGCATAAGGGTGTTTATCTAACAGAACCATACATCAAACCAATATTTTCGCAAATAATATGTCAAAAGTTATTTTTTGAGTTCTTAAGACGGGAAAATAGGGAAAAGGTTGTTTATTATAGGTGCTTCTTTCTGCCAAATTACCTCTTTTAATATCATTAATCTGATAATACACCAAAAAAAAAAAAGAGAACTGTAAAACACAAAATAAATAAAATTATTTATTTATTTTTATTTTAATGCATAAAATAAAAATAAATAAAAGTTCAAACTCAAAACCTCCATAATAAATTGAGTCTATGATACGGTACTATTTAGACTAGTGTAGCCTTATATTCAAAATTTGTGAAGACAAGTACTACGAATTAAAATATGAGCGATATATCATTGTTATAAAATTACTTAGCTAGTGAATTTTCGTATGTTTGTTCGCCTGTCAACTCGTCATCAAGAAATTGCGAACTGAAATGTTAGTGGCGTATTCTAAACCAAAATAGTGAGTCTTAGTCTTGAAAGGGCGAAATCTGTTGACTGGGTGTCATGGATCGATGACCCATTTTTTGATCTTTAAAAGTTAGAAGAAAACATTAAATATTTATATGAAACATTTTTTTAAATAACTATTTAGATTCACCACAATTTCATCTATATTTAACACATCTTTACCTTACGGTCATGGATTAATGGAATCGAAATGTACGATTTTGCTCATTTTCGAGCCAAAAATAACTTTTGGCTCATTAGTATAATCCCTCAATCAAAACTTCAGTCCGCTATTGTTTTCCTTGTGGAGACAGCCCGGTATATTTTTTTTTTTATTATGATGACGAGTAGATAGACTCTGGTCGCCTGGTCGTCTCTGGCTCACAAAGCTAATATGCTGCCCAAGGCATCACTATGTTTATACATTTTGTAATGAAATACCAGATTTTTTAAAATTTTACTGAAACCAGGGATTTTCAAGGATGTCAAAATAACCGTTCAACAAAAGCTTGTGTCTAAGTACTAATTATTATTTACAGAAAAATTTTAATCATTGCCGTAAGTTACAATTGTTAAATGGAGAATATAACCTTATGTTGTTATTTAAATAATCAAATTAATTAGTATATTGTAATAAAAAACTAAACAACCACGAAACCAAAAAACTTGATTATAAAGAAGTTTTCTGACTGTTTACGAAGTCTGAAAGCATACGTCTCGCAGAGCTCATCCGACTTCTATCGGCAAATGATTTCTTACTTAGCTCATAGCTTCTTACGAATACAGAAGAAAAGGCTTCTTAAAGAAGTAACGGCTCTGACGTCAAAAAAAAGACGTTCTCATTAATTTTTAATTAGTTCTTGAAAAAGTCATTATAAAGTTATTATAGATATTTTAGACTTCATAAAGACTTTGAAGTCTATCTGACTTGGATGTTTGCTGAGCACTAACTATAGTTATTTGCATAAAGTCATGATTGAACCATTTTTTAATATAATATTAAAAAATAAACAAGAATTACTATCACTATAACAAGTATCAAATTGGCTCGAAAATGAGAAAAATCGTGTATGCATTAATCCATGATCGCAAGGAATGAAAATAATTTAAAAAAAATAAACTACAAAAATTTTTCAATCTTAAAACTTACTAAATAAATAATTTATTAAAATAATTTTTTCAAATAGTGTTATGATTTAGAAATTATGAATTATGAATTATAGATTCACTACAGTTACAGCTTAAAGTTACGTAATTAACACATACATTATTATATAACATATTATAGATCATATAATAATTTCTTCATTACTAAGTGGAGTACTATGTTTGTTGGATTTTAATAGTTTTAGTAATTATAAATAGTTTATATTGATACACAACTATATATGTCAAGTTACTAAAGAATTTACAGTGTTAGTTGTCATTTGTTGCATATGCTTATAAAATACAAGTTTCATATAATAGACTAGGGTAGAAGCCTTTAAAAATGGTAAAAAGTGAAAAAAAATATAGAAGAATAAAACCCATTGGAAATGAAAGAAAATATAACAAAAATAAACCAGAAAATAATTTACGAGCGATCTGAGGTCGGGAAGTGGAAGGAGATGTGTTATTAAGGGTAAATCTCGATTTCCGACGAAACTAAAACTTTTCTGGAGAAGTCCTATGGAAAAAAGTTACATAGCAAAGTTGTAGGTAATAAAAAATTAGTGTGTATTTGGAACATAAAAGGTAAGTTTTTGTGGAAAAAAAATTTTTTTTTGTAAAAGACATAAATAAAAAACCAAAAACTTGGTTATTTAAATTTTTCACATATATTTTGAGGTTGTATGAAAAACTTGATAGAACTCGTAGTTTTACCGGGAATCGAGATAAACCGTGTTTTACCCTTAAAAACTCAACCCCTTCCACTTCTTGATATCATATCACCCGTAAATTATTATTATTTTCATTTTTGTTATATTCTCTTCCGTTTCCAATGACAAAAAATGACAAATATTGACAAAAATGACAAATATTGACAATAGGTTGACATATAACGTAAGTCTACATTCACTGACTATTCCTGCAGACTTATTTCATCCAATTAATCAAAAATTATCTGCTTATAGTTCCATAGTACACCGAGCTATATCTCCCCGTTGACAAAAGAAAATATTTCGTTAATTGCAATTTATTGACAAAATTGTCGAAACATCAACAAATTTTAAAATGATTACATATTTTGGCAAAGCTTCGAGACGAAATTTGGAAGAATTTTGAAAAATCAATGTCAAAGTGACGTTTAATCCTTCTATTGAACTTGGCAACATGTTAGTGCATAATAAAAGTAAATTGGATCGAGAAAAATAGTAATTTAATTAACCGATACAATATTGTAATAATATATGCTGAAAATATTAATAACAAGTGGAAATTATGCTAAATATTCAATATTATTATTTATTTATACATGTAAAACAAGTATGTAAAGCAAGTTGCCAGAAAAAATATTTGAATTTGATATAGATTTTGAGACACTCTATACAGGATTTAGTATAATTGGTGATTTAATGACTTGCATATAATATGCAGTTACTGTTTAAATATTTTAACTTGAAAAGAAATATATAAAGACGGAACTAGAGATACTTGAATATGTAAAACCGAAGACCTTTGTCAATAGATTTCTGTTAAAAATAGCTCAAAAAATAGAAAGCTGCCGCATCAGTTTCGGTCCAAATATAAGGTATCATTCTTCTATGTAAATTGGACAAAGCAAAAACACTAGTAAAGTCTTTTTTATCTGACTCATTACTGTAAAGAATGCTTCATATTCATAACATTATTAGACAAAAACCGTGGTTGCATAACATTCGAAAACAATTTATAAATTTCCCAGTTTTAGAATACATTTATGTAGGTGGGTGAATTAATGTGTATTTATGAACTCGGATATAGTGTAGAAATCAATTTAACTTCTATTTCTGTAAATATTCTATTCTATTTTATTTTCTAAAAAAAAAAAGTAAAAGATAATTCTTAATTACTAAAAATAAAAGCTAATTCTCAATTAAAAACCTAACTAATTTCCTTATAATTATCTTTCGAACTCGGTGCCAATGAAATAATTTTAAGCTGACAGATAATTAGTAACTAATTGATAAAACAAATTATATTATCTATGAAAAATGTTTATTTTTCACATTTGAATGTTATATACAATCACCAAAAATTTGCACACACCCTTCCCCTGACGGTTATTCTGATAATTCTGATAACCTATGCAATAAAAAAAAAGAATCATTCAAATCGGACCACACTCTGATACTCAAAATTGAAAATAATCACCAAAAATATATTTTACACTCATTTTTATAAAAATTCAAATTTGAATCGGATTATTCTGTAAAAATAATGCATGAAAAATCATCCATAAAAAATATAAGGGTCAACTTTAGAATTCCTTACATTACCGTTGGTAAAATCAATAAACATTTTTCCAAAATTTGGGATAATTTTTGCTAACTATCGTTATGAAAACAGTTTTTTTTATTATCAAAATGCGGATATTACTCATCTTTGACTTTGCGCAAGATTTTCACCACAGTAACGACCAACCTACAAAAAAGAAATAATTTTTAAAAAATATTTTTAATCACTTTTTAACCGATTAGGTCATGCAGTGTTGGGGGGGGGGGGCTGGTAAATATATAAAAAGCTATAAGTTTATCTTAAGGAGTTTTTATAGTTAAACTTTATGAACGAGATATATGGATTATGCATAGTTAGAAGGGCAAGTTTATACTGAAAAAAAAATATTAAGAGGGAACGAACACATTTTTTTAATCATGCTATCGAGGTTCTAGTTAAAAGAAGGGTTTTTATTTCCTCCTATATTATTTTTATAATTGTTTTCATGAATTTTTTTTAAATTTGGCTCAAATACATTATTCTTTCAAATAAATTAAAATAGTATTAGATAATACTATTCTCATATAAATAAAAAAAATAATATAATAAAAATAATTTAAAATGTACCAAAAAGTATAAACTGTAGCAAAAAATACGAACTAAAATGTATAAAATAATTTCAAACGAAAACCAAAATTATCTTTATATTATTTATTCTTCTTCTTTATTATTTTTTTTTTTACCCATCCTTTTCGTTTTCTTTATATGCCTATCCTCCTTTTCGTTATTCGTGTATCATTTTTTCTTTGTGGTATGCTTCAAATTTCAAGTCTATAGCTCATCGGGAAGTTAGTTTAAAATCAATTACAAAATTCCACCAGGAGGAGCATACAAGATAGCAAGTTAATAAAAATATATAAAACAAATGGTATTGTGTTTGGCTAAGAAAAAACTGTATCCAATTAAAAACATTTTTAAATATTTCGACATTTTGGAACCTTCCGAGTAATTATCATTTCATGCCTGTCTGTCTGTCAGCCAGTTTGTTAAATTATTTAAACGGATGTCAATCACGTCACTCAATTTAAGTGAAATGTCATATGTACAGGCAGGTACTTCTAAATAAGTCGTTTTAATTTTGTTAACTCCGGAAAATATGTACATCCCAACAAAAATCAATACACAAATTTACAAACAGTTTTGTGCTACAGAAAATTATATACGATAGATATGTAGAACAGGTACTTTAACATCTTATATCCAAATTTTAATACTATCTATCCAGCCTCTCAAGGAAAATTCAAAACCTATTAATCAAAATCTTTAGTTTCGACAAAAATTTGTCCGTAACAGCAAATTGGTGCAGAAAACCCAAAATAAAGACGTGGTCTTACTGCACAGTGATAACGTACCTAAATAAAATAGCTATTTTACCCCTGATTTATTTTATATCAAAAACTAATAGGTACCCAGCAGCTTACTGCTACAGAAGTACACAAATATAAAATATTCGATTTAGTAGTAGTTTGTTGAATTATGTATTTTGTTTTATTAAATGTTACAAAGAGGGAGAAGTGAATCTTTGACCTTTACATAATGATTTAGCCACCCATCTTTGACATCAGTTTTTGCTACGCTTGAAAATGGCACAACGTAAGAATGGCATTTGTTAATTTTTTTGGGCCCACGCCATGGCAATGGCTTTCTACCAAAGTACTTACTTGGTGTCATGGAAGATATGGAACACCTTCGGTCGAAAACATAGGATCGCTAGCAAGTGATTATTCAAAATTTTTCCGATTTTATACAAATAAAATCTAGGTAATATGCATAAGGTTCAAAATATAAAACAAATTCTAGATGCGGACGTGTCTGAGTAAGTTATTAAGAAAATCCAAGTTGAACAAAAATTCCATCGTATTCAGTTAATCCGTGCTCGAGATATCATCAAAAATTTTGTCCCATAAACGTATGAGAAAACGAATTTTCTGTATAATCTTATTTTTTGTAAATTTTACCGATGTATTAATAATTATTAGACGTGAAGAAAACTGTAAGAAATCAAAGATAATAAAACTTAATCTATCCGCGTTCTTCAGTTATAAATGGTGTAACTACGTCGACTTATATTATACATTAAGATTTTTAGACTTGAAGTTTAAATTGAATCAATTTATGCATTATTCCTCATGTACAACAAGCTCTATAATTAAATTTTCTGTACAATATAATATTTTTGGAAGTATAATTTTAGTCAATTGATTGCCAATAGTACTGAATGCAATAAAATGACAAAAGATTGACCACGATATAATGTGTGAATTGTAAATGTGGTTCACATTTTGTTTGCATGCCATCATCAATGTTGTTGTATAATGCTTGTTCGTACGTTCGTACACATATTACTGGTAGGTATCATAACATCATGCAAACAAAGCATTCAGTGTATTAAATGTACTTAAAAGGTAACTGTCTTTAGGTGTATCTCTGTTTATGGTATTTTTATTTTATTGCGGATCACATACACAAATAATTGTCTAATCGATGTCATTTTACAGACGCGACTTTAAATAATATAATTATGTATCAGTTAATCAAATATTATTAGTAGCTCTGTGAGTTGTTGACCTCACTCGAAAATAAATCAATAACTGCATCTTCCTTGATTCCACAAATAAATTTTTCTTCCATCTTTTTACATCGATTGAAAAAACTACATCTTCCTAGTATAAAATCCAAAAACGAGAGGAGGAATGCTGTAAGTTTTCTTATTTACTATTTCACATTGAATGCAAAAAAACCGTTTCCTAGCTTGTACTGCAAAAATTTGAGAAGACTTTTTCTAAAAGGAAGGGAGAAAGATGCAAAAGACAAATGTTTTCTTATTCCAGTATTAAAATTATTGCATTTCACATAAAATACCAGAAACATCATGGTTATAGTATGTATAGAAAAAGTTGGTATCTTTGAGGATTTTCACCGAAGAACAGTGTGGTGAAATTTTTCACAAAACAATACAGTAAATTTCCTGATTGTATTAAAATTGTTTACCAAATTTAATCAAAATCAAACAAACCACATCTTTTTGGTTTGTTAGTAAAAGAGAGGATATTTTTGGATATATGTAAATTAAATCGAATTTTTCTTTGTAAATTAAACCGAATTTTACGCTAAACTGAAAGTTATAGCGGCACAAACATAGATAGATGCAGGCAAGCGAAAGAAAAATCGTCTTATTGGTTATACTCTAGACCTTACTACTCTAAACTTCGTCAATAATAGTTACGATAAAAATTTGTGTTTTTTTTTTTTTAATTCCTTTTTTTGTTTCATCTGTTTGGTTGTAATCAAAGCCTGTGAGTTAAATTTGATCCACTTCCCGGCTTCCGATTGATCTAAAACTGGACATACATATGTAATATCATATATATGTAATAATGATTACATAAATATGTAATCGGATGGCAATAAAATATTATGACATAATATTATAAAAAAATAATACGGTAACGCTGAAAATTTTGTTCTTCATTATTTCATTGCGCTTCCACCATTTGATATTAAATACACCTCTAATTTGTATACTAAAAATTCAAGATATAAACTTTAATTAATAGCTATTTTATCTCTTAATAGTATAAAAGCTCGTATTTCAAAGAAATTTTGTTTACTTAATAACTTGTTTGTGAGAATATTGTTAGATGACAATCGATTGTTCGATGTGTTTCAAATAAGAAAGTTGATAATACTTTTTATTTATCATCGTTACCTAAACCACGTTGTTCATTTCCTATAAAACGCCTCACGCTGCATTCACAATGACCTCCTCTCCTATCTCATCCTCTCTTTGTTATTCGTACTGCTGTTGCTAAAACTAAGTCCTAAGTCAAGGTTGAGCCTGAATTTCTAGTTTTGATATTCAAAAATACAAAACCCTATCCTCAAACCTAATCTTTCAGGAAGTTGAATGACCTGATGTTTACGCAGAAAACATTTTTTTAAGCACATGGCTTTGAAAAAGATGACGCTGTATGAAGTGTTAAAACCACTGATTAGAACTGCATAGATTCGAGAGACAAAAAATTTTTGAAAAATCCATTTTGGAACCAAAAATAAGTCCTTTAGATTTAATTTGAATACAACTGGTTACAGTCACGCAATAAAGAGTAATCGTACGATACATCATTGATCAAAATCAGTTCCGCCGTTTGATATTCAGACCGCCACAAATTATAAACAAACATAGAACTAAGTATACAACCATAAATACAAACATATATATATATATATATATATGTTTATATATATATATATATATATATATATATATATATATATATATATATATATATATATATATATATTTTATTTGTATATATATATATATATATATATATATATATATATATATATATATATATATATATATATATATATATATATATATATATATATATATATATATATATATATATATATATTTATATATATATATATATATATATATATACATACATAAATATGGCTGATCAGCACAATATGTGTCCTTTGTGGCGAACAATGTGGTAAAAAAATAATTAACAATTTATTATGTAATTATAACTTTTATAACCTTTCAAATCTAGGCTATTTGCAACTGGTAACTTTGTTGATTGTTAGCACATTTAAGTTATTGTGAAATTTCCACAGACTAGATATCGACTTTGATTTTCGTCGCATCAAAAAAGTTCTCCGAAAATATAAAATATTCGAATACTACCTATAAACTATTCTTAACAATTGTATAAAAGTTCTAAGCAGCAAAAAAAACATAACAAAAAGTTTCAATCATAACATAATATGTATGTTAATACAATAAAATGATAACATTTTGTATAAGGAAGACACCTGTGTACCCTACCTGTGTATACTATTAATAATATATAATTTTTTATTAGCTAGTTAAATCGTATTTTCACATTTAATATTTTCTAATATGTTTTATCCACCTGCTGCAACAAGTTAAAATACATTTCATTATCATCGAATAATAATATTCACTATCCAGTAGCTAACATATTTAAAAAAAAAAAATATATATATATAAATAAAATTGAAATGTTTCATTTTAGCAATTGGATGTGTAAAGCAATAGGAAAGATGCATCCATGCTCTGTTTTCGAGCTATACGCATTATATGGTAGAAATAGGATCAATGTGTTAAAAATGATTTTTTCTATATAAATTGCTTTTCCTCGACCATTTTTTGAACTTAAATTAATTTTAGCACACAAAATTTCACTCTTCGATTGCGAAGTGCTTTTTCGAAAAATACTTCGTTTTCGATAACTGATTTAATATATTTAAAAAAACGCTCTCTTTATGAATATGTTATATTCAGTTTCAACTAGAGATATTTTTATTTTTACTTGAAAAAAAA
This sequence comes from Chrysopa pallens, assembly GCA_020423425.1. Taxonomy (NCBI): domain Eukaryota; kingdom Metazoa; phylum Arthropoda; class Insecta; order Neuroptera; family Chrysopidae; genus Chrysopa; species Chrysopa pallens. The sequence goes on along the minus strand of CM035594.1, from coordinate 9,876,853 downwards.
AATTATTATTTTAAATCATAAAAATATAGTCCAAGAATGACCCGCAAGGTCCACGACTAATTTCCAAGTTAGGAGAATTAATAAACAATAATACCACGAATATTAGTAGTTATTTTTTATGTTTGTAAATATATTTTTTTTCATCCTCAACAAAAATATCTTAGATCGATTATGCTGAAAAGTCATTCGGTTACGTTTCATATTAAGTGTAACCGAGACAAAAAATTACTACGAAAGCACACACATAAACACACACAGAGAAATCTTTCAAAAACCATTGTATTTAGATTCTAGAGACCTTGAAACGTATAGATACGAGATTCACAAAATTAGCATAGTTACATGAACTTCGCAACATATAAATATTTACCAAAAATGAATAGGTTTTGAATTATACTTCAAATACATAAAATGAGACAATATTTCCCCTTTCTAAGAAATCAAAGGATAAAAATAAATCAATATTGGTTACAATATAAGGAGTTGACAATAAGAAAATCAATCACTTCTATTAATAAAAGAATATACCTAGCAACAATGATTTTTGAGGTAAACGTTAGAACCATACTTTTCAGTTTACTCGTTTCTACACAAAAATGGTTCGAATTAAAAAAAACTTCTCTTTGACGTCTCAAATAAGTTATGTCAAAGTCTATATAAACATACAATTAATCTAATGCTTGTTGACTTTATTTTGGATTGATGAATTGCCGATAGGCAATATTGCCATCATAGAAATCCTGCGAGAAATTAAGCGTTTGATTAACCAAAACATATTTTCAAAAGTTATTTAAAATATCGTGTGTTTCGTTCTTCATTTAAAGGCTGTATAATTTTGCAAATTTGCCTTTTGAAGTGAAACTTCTAATGCGACTTCCAATAAGGTTGCGTTAAACGTTTAACGCTACCATGGAGAGGGTTTGAAACACAAGATAATTAAAAGATACGATCAATTGTGAATTGTATGCAATGTTAATAAAGTTTTTCTTAAAGAAACGATATGATTTCACTAAAAATCAATTTCTATCCCTTACTATTTTCATTTCCACATTACGATGTTTTACTTCTTCCGCGCTGAGGGACTCCATGCACTAATTTTTTTTTTCATATCTTAAGATTAACGCTGATAAACACATAAAACTATTTTTTAAGAAATATAATATTTATGCCATTCATAAGCATATGTATCTATTTTTAATTTTCTACTAGAAACTTTATTTTCACCTCGAAAATGGAAATCAAATGTGTATAATACATCTTTATGTTTCGTGATGTATTCAGTGGATTATTTTTTTATAAGTATGATTCCGATCAATATGTGTATGCATTATGTTGAAAGAACTATTCCAGTACTCAAAGTTCTTAAGCTTTATATACATTACTACATAATTATAATTATAATAATAATGAGGTTTTATCACTCACTGTTCCTCGGACATTCACATATGTAAGAAGAGTAATTCACGTCATTATTTTTTATCTTTATTATTAAACTACATCAGTAACATTAAGAAGGTAGCATGTATGTAGCCATCGTTTGAAAGGAACTATATCGACATGAAAAGAACTTTGTGTTTCTGCCTAAATTAAAGAAACACTCCAGAAGCAAGGTTGGTTCCTTCATTTATATCCATGCATTAGCAGCCTGAGCAATTAAAAATGATTAGCAAACTTCCGATTCTGGGTTTAAACCCATTACTTCCACTCAAAGTATCCAAAAGCTTAGACGTATTGAATATATTAATTCTCGACCACTCCTCTGGTTTATACAATTATTAGCAATTCCCGGCATAACTTCGGACATTACTACATAATATACAGCCAAAAGGCTTAAAAATTATAGGGATAAAATATAGAGATATGTATCTTGTCGCAAATTTTTTATTAAATTTATAGATGAAGAATAATATCATACATTCATATATATATTCCAAGCCATAGGGGCAGTGTACGCTGATAAGGAGAAGTTGCACTCTTGTTTCAACTTGGCTTAGAAATATCAAAATTTCAAAGTGATAATATATACTTAATAAATTAAAATGTAATGTATGTAAGACAGTGCTAATGTACCCCTTGGAAAAAGCATTTTTAGAATCATTTCCTCTTTATAATATTAGTTTGAATAAAGGTATAGGTTGAATTAAGTATAGGTATTATTTGGGAGTAAATAATTAATAATTAAACTAAAAGTATTTTATAGGTTTTAATAGGCTCATAAAATAAACTAATATGATTTCATACAAAAATTCTGTCGTTAATAAAACAATCAAAAAATAAAAATTCAAGATGAAAAACTAATAATTTTGAATACCTCTATTATATAAAATGATTATTAAAGTACTTCTACTAAAATCTAAATTGTGAAAAGTTTTCTTCGTCCAGAGTAAGGTACAAATGTAATAGATAAAAACAAATGTTTCGTATTTATCGATTTGTAATTTAAAATTTTATGATAGATATTTTTAAATGGGAGTTTTTAAAACCCAGTTGAACTTTGTAACTCGTCTACTTAAACTAAATTTCACAACAGCATAATCATAAAGTTCTGTAAATAGTTTTCTACAAACAGTACCTTTGTTTTCTTGTTAAATCCCTGGTCGAATTTTGTTCAAACTACGCGTGTTGCACCTTAAATATAGATATATTAACAATATTAAATGAAGCATTAAAATCACACTTTTTCCATCTTAAACTTTTGTCTCCTTTAGTAGTCATTAGTTGCCTTTAGTAGTCATTAGTTACAAGTAGGTTTTTATCATCTAATCTATTTTCAGTGAACAATCTGATAAAGTGAGTACAAGCTTTTGGTCGAATCTTTAAATCATAAATATTTCTGACATTACCAATTCTACAACGTCAACTTAATAAATCGATATTGCACATTGTAGGTCTTAAGAGCGATTACCAACAACTGTTAGTGACCATGAGAGGAGTGTGCTTTCAACAAGGCATTGTCGTAACTTATATGTAATATGCGTTGTTTTTCGAGCCCAAATAACTCAAAATTACTTATCCAAATGTTATGAAATGTGGAATGCACAATATTGAAATGAAAATGGAGGGCTTGCCGATATTTAAAAATGTTTATTCGAGAAAAACTCTTTGACAAGCTCTATGTTTTTATCAATTATTTTATCATATCAATATTATGCATACCAAATTTCAAATCATTTGGATAAGTATTTTTTGAGTTATTTGAGAGCGAAAATTTATAGATTTTTACATAATGGAGGGTGCTTCAGTAATATATTTCAATTCCCCTTAACAACTTATTTTTACTATTAAAAACTAACTTACAATTAATTAGACTCATATGCAATTATTTTGGAATAATTATTTTATCATAAAATTTTTATGTCCAACACCTAAGACTCAAAGCTACCACATATAATTGAAAAAAATGTTTTATATAATAACAAAAAATAGAGTATATTGTATTATTTTTAATACTCATCAGTCATTGGGTTAAAAGTTATCATTTTCTAATTATCTTTTTTACATTCCCACCAATAGTCATTCATAAATTTTTACATAGGTATAACTACATAATAATAACCTTGAATTAAACATACAGATGATTTTACATAAATTACTATTTATATTCTTCCTTGAACAAAACTTGAATTAATAAATAAAACATTTTCATTATTATAAATATTTTGTTTATTTTCATTATAGTAAAATAATTCTTAATGAACAATATATTTACTTTCAAATATATGTAAATGTATCGAGAACAAATTATAAGTTTAATATTATATTCGTTAATTTATATTCAGCAAAATTAAAAAATTCGACACTTGAGTTGTTTATATGATGTGCAAACATTTAAGCATTACATTCAGGTGATGGAATTGTGTTTTGAATAGCATTAATATTAAGGATCCGGATATTGCCGAACCAATTTTCGTCCAATTGTTTTACGACGTCCCCCTCCATTTTGTACAGATATTTTAATTATTATTTTATGCAATTGGGCAAAAGACTTTTGAAGTTTTTTTAGTCATATTTGGCATCAAAATCAAAACTATCAGTTGCTTTCCTTTATAGAGAAATAAATATTGTTCTTCTCTATTACAGGCTGCAAAACACGTTTGTCTCTACGCTTGGTCGCTTCTGCTTAAGGCAAATTCTTTGCTAGGATTTGTAAAACTCTACCAATTCAAATTACACAGTTAAACTGCGATTGAATGAGAACCATAGGTTGATTTAATCCAAGTATATACAAGGAGAACTTTGAAGAAAAAATTTTAATTTGTTATTTTCTTATTGATTCGTATTTAACTGCAAATAAAATTTTAAAAAGGTGATTTTTCTTAGTCTGATGTTATTAGAGAAGAGTAGGATTTAATTTGTCAAACTTGTCTACGCGACTGGCCTATCTGTCAATTCCAACGTGATCGCTTACGTAACATGTCGATGGAATTGCAGATTACATAAAAGTGAATTTTCCTAGACCACTTTCATTAAGCGCTTAAATTCAAAACCACTGAACAGCTTTTTTAATATACTCGGAGATATATTCCAGATGATTGCATATAGCAAACATCACAATTTCCATAGATCATTCCGGACATAAAGCGTCCGCGCGAGACATCTGATTTTCACTTAAATACAGATATTTTATGAACCGTTATTTTGATTAGTAAAATTTTATCCAAATTTTAAGTTAAGCTGGGTGAAATAAATTTACATTGGGAGTATAAATTTTGATGAAATAATTTAATCAAGATGTTGAAAATTTGAGTTTTTATCCAAATTTGAGCAAAATTTTTCAAGCCGTTCCCAAACAAATTATCATACATCAGTAGGAAGCTTCATGATTCGAAGTGTATTTTGAATCTGACCTTACTTAAAAACAAGTAAAATATTTTGCAAAAAGTAGTAAAATTAGGAAATTATTACGAAACAGGCGAAAATTACTCCAACTTTGATGAATTTTTTCTTTAAAACTTAAATGCTACCAGCTTCAAAGTTTTAAAACGACGCTATAGTCGAAGGGGGGGAGGGATGCTACCCCATTCTAAAGGATGAAATTTTCAACATTAAAATTAATCACGATATGTCAATACTTTTTGAGTAATCATTGATTCAAAAGGTCCGTCTTACATTTTGACGGAAAAAATTAAACAACAAAAATGAAGCTTCTCGGAAAACAAGAAGAAATATTTGTTTGTTATTTCTATAGATGACATATGAATCGAATTAAAGCTCATTAAAGGTTCGTTCGAGAAAACATAATAGTACCATTTAGCGATAAATAATTCGGAAATAATCATAAAATCATGGTACGTAAAAAAAATCTTCAGAATGAATCTTGAAAGAAGTTTTCAGCCCAAAAACCAACGGAGCTATAATGAAATTAAAACTATTTAATTAGTTTCTTACCACAAAAGTTAGTTTTGAATTAATGGCATTCCTTTAAACATTGACATTAGGTGGATTGTATGCACACTTTAAATTATCTAAGTGTCTAAAACACATTGTAAATGTTTTACAGGTATAAAACCTCTCGAATAGAAAAAACATTCGATTTAATTTAAATATTATTTTTTCAATGTATTAAAACAAAACGTTTTTACGTTTTCGGCATGAGCGTCATTTTTTAAACTTTCAAGGTTGAAATACTTTTCATTACATACATTAAAAAAAATAATCAAAATGGGAGTAGTTTTGACTTATTCCGACATTCTTTTGATATTTAGGTGTTAAATATATATATTTATGTATTTTTGGCCTTTATACACTCAGAAGAAAAAAAATCGAAAAGTCATTAAGAAATAATTGTTCATTTTTTAATTAGTTAGTTTTAGATAAAAACACGTAACAATTAATCACCTTTTATGTTTTGATTTGTAATTACAAAAAGAAAAATGTTGATTTCTTTCCAAAAGTTAATTTCTTTTTGGTTTATTAATTTCACAACATCAAAGGATACATTTTAAATACATTATTTTCTGTTGAAATGATTTCTTTATATAGGTATGTGATGATCATACAAAATGTATACAATTTAAGGAAATCCTCCATTGTATTTACAAAAAAAAAGTTTAAAGAAAATTAATTTCAAGTTTGAATAAAAATGGGCCACGTGGTTGTTACGTAAACTAATGAAATTTTACTTTTGGTATATTATTTCTATCAATCGAGTGTTATAGCAAGTAAACGAGTTTCATATCCCATATAAATTATAGTTATATTTCATTTTATAAATAATAATTTTTCAAAAAATAGAACCGTTTTCAAAGAAATGAACTAAGTAAATACTTCTATAAATAATTTTCTTGTGACCAATTACTATTAAAAATCATAAATAAAGATTGGATCAATAGTTCGATTGGATCTGAGTATCTCTCTCTCTCTCTCTCTCTCTATATATATATATATATATATATATATATATATAGAGAGAGAGAGAGAGAGACTCAGATCCAATCGAACTACTGATCCAATCTTAACAAATTTTTTAATTATGATTTGTCAAAGCATTGGTGGGGTTGTTATTATCCCAATTATTCCCTTTTTTATTGCAATATTAGTGATTTTGGTTCCTTCGTTTGGCTATAAGCTCGCGATCGTTTTAAAAAGAGTCAGTGGTCTTTTTCAGAATAATTATAGTCAAAATTCTACTTGGATATGTAGATATAGTTTACATGTACGCGAAGAACATATATCTTCCTTGGCAGTTCGTAAACAACAGGTCAGAAAAGTGACTTATTATTATTAGCTTGATTACGGCCTGAAAATTAAAAATCTTATCGATACAAAATATATCATTACTTTTAGATTATTTTAATGTAAATGTTATTTAACTTTGTATAAAATACGAATGAAATTTTATAATTTTAAATTGCAGCAAGAGGAATGGACAATAATAATTAATTTGCCATAAAACAGATAATTACATTAAGTATATGATAACGTGGATAATTGTAGTTATTATTCGATAATTTGAACTGTTATAATTAATGTGGATTATTCTAATTATTATATGGTAGAGGTAAATCAATTAGGAATTTTGATTTGGTGAAAGGTGTTTTATAAAACCAAGTGTATATTTTCTACACTTTATTTTATGCGCATTCAAAAATAATGAAAAAATATTATATTTTTCACATATTTACCTATTTTCAAAAATAGATAAATGAATCTTAAATATTTTCTGAACTATCGTATTTATATAGCTTCATAGTTTACTTGTACTGCTTTCAAATATTCTCTTCTTAAAGAACATTATCAACGCTATTATACGCAGCCTGTATAATAGACTGTATTCATTGACATATAAACGGTTGATTACCTCCGGGTAAGAAGGTATATAGAGCTTCTAACTGCCTCTATTTTATATCTTACCAAATATAGTTTTCAAAATATATTAAATATTTATTTCATATAGATCAGAGATACCTACTATATCTATAGAATGTTAAAGTTATATTATATTGTGGTTTACGAACTAATTTCCTTTAGGCCGATGATAACAAGCGAACCAATGTAAACGAGTTATACCTATTATACATCATGTAAACTATATTACACAAATGTTAACACAGATATAGGTTACATATTACAAGTTATAGTCTGGAGTTTATAAGAAATATTTGATTCTCATTTTATATTTATCGTAAATTATTACAATCATGAAAGCTTTTAGCCTCACTAAAATTACAAATTAACTGAAGAACGTACAAACACACAACATTATAGTTGAATCGTTTTCATTTGTCCATTGTCTGTTCAAAAATTTCACGTGAACATTTGTATTATAATATTTGATTGGCTGTGTGAAAGTTATCATGTTAATTTATTAAGAATAATTCGCTATTATTTATATTTTGTAATACTGCACAATTCATATTATATAATAATAATGTAATATGTATTATCAAAAAACAGAATCGATAAAACAAGCGTTCATGGAATCACTCAGTGAATGCGTGATCAGTGACAAACGAAAATGATTCAACTATAGATATGTGAAAAAAGATTTTTTTGTTATAATCATGTTTAATTTTACGGTAAATTTTGTTACGCTTGTAAATATTGACCGCACAAACAATATTTTGCTACAGGTGTTCAAAGTATTACATAGTTTGCCCATTTCCATTTGTCCGTCTATCCACCAAGATAACTCAAAAACGGAAAGAGATAACGAATCTTCATCAATTTTTAACCATAAGAGATAGAAGAAAAATTAAAACACAAAAAATATGTGTTGTTTGCAACAAAAAACTTTTTTTTTGTAAAATAACTTGAGTCGTCACAATTTTGGTTCAAATTTATCTAATAAACATAGGTAATTACAATACTTATTATGGCCATATGTATATTTATAACAGTATGTACTGGATCTTTATGGTATTTAACCAATGCTAGTGATTAAAAATAGTTCAAACATTAATACTGAATCATATGTTGAGTATCTAAACAATAATACTGTTAGTTGTTATTTTCGATTTTAATTTTTATTATATAATTAAAAAGTTATATCAAATTTTAAAAATATGAATTAAAAAACGAGCTATCCCAACAGTACTTGCACATGATATGAAACATCTGACATCTCATCTACCTAAAAATTAACATTTTATCCTGAAAAAATGACTGGTATTATTTGAAATAAATTTTCGTAACGAAGAATAATTATTTTATTGAAAATTTTTAATATTATTATTTTTTGTTTTGTTTTATTTTATTTTATTTTTTTGAAATTTTCATTTATTTAATTTAGTTATTAATAAATTTCAATTATTTCCCCAATTTCCTAGATCAAATTATTTTTGTATTTTATAAATACGTATTTCGACTACAAAGTAGTCATCATCAGTATGAATTAGCTAGTTGTCTGAGGAAATGTTACTCGTTGCTAATTTGGTGACGGTGACGTACAAACCGTCACCAAATTAGCAACGAGTAACATCTCCTCAGAGATTCATTACAACTAGCTAATTCATACTGATGATGACTACTTTGTAGTCGAAATACGTATTTATAAAATACAAAAATAATTTGATCTAGGAAATGGGGAAAAAAATCGAAATGAAAAATCCTAGAGTTCTCATTAATAATTATAAAATTTAGTTATTATTTTTATTATTAATATTATTTTTTTTCTTCGATAAAATCTGTCTTCGACACACAGGTAACGTAATATATTAGAAAATCATGGAAACACTGAAATTATCTTAACATTATTACGTTATTTCGCGTTTTTATTATTTTAAAATTTATCACTTTGAAGTGTTCATAATTTATTTTTATAAAAATTGTTAAATGTTTGTTTCGCACAGTCTATGATATTGTTTATTAAAGAGTTTTAAAGTTCATTAAAAAAGCAGGTAATTTTTTTTTTCAAAAGCCCCATTGCATAAAATGTTTTATAACTTAAATTGACTAGTCTTTACTCTACCCAAACATGGATTTAAGGCTGTTGTTTTTTTTTTTTTTAATTTCTGAAAATAATCAAGATATCCATATTACATATTATTAAACTTGATTAAACAAAGAAGGATATACAGTAGTATAACATTGTTACGGTTTACTCATAGACCACAACATTAAATTACGAGACGATAGAATGGGCCTCATGATTATTAAACAAATTTCAAAAATACTTACGAATTAGCTGGGTCAATACCGAACAGATGTAATAGATATTACCAGGTTTTAGAAATTGGAAAATTGCTGGTAAATAGGAAAACACTATCAACAGCACTAAATTTTAATAATGAGTTCTAAAATTCGAGATGTAATTATCAAAGTCACGAAACAGTTACAAAAAATTTCCAAATTACAAAAATTTACAAAAATATTAACGAAATAAATTCAAAATTTATATAATTTATATTAATTCACCTTTTATCAAACAAAATATGATTTATCACACACGAAATCCAAAATTTGATCTTTAAATCCAAAAACTAATCAACATATATTGAATTCAAAAAAAAAAAAAATTGTTGGTAAATAGAAAAATCTAATAACAGCGCTAAATTTTACTAATGAGTTCTAAAATTCAAGTAGTAATTCACGAAATTAAGTCACGAAACACGTGTAATTAATATAAATAAATTATTTACATTCAAATATTAACGAAATAAATTTATATAAAAAAGGTTTAATTCACCTTTTATGAAACAAAATATGATTTATCACACACAAAATCCAAAAACTAACCAACCATTTATATTGAATACAAAAAATATATTTTTGTTATTATATAAAAATTATTCAAATATAAACACACAAAAATCCTGTTATTTCAAGTAATCTAAGCCAAAAACTGTGATGATACTCCATCTATTAGTTCACGGCTAAGACTGCTTTTATTATTTATTACTCCTTATATTTTTAAACCAAAAAATTAATCTAAAAACTCAATATTCTTTTATAAGGCATGATAGAGGCCCCGCAACAAACGTCACTTGCATGTACCTGCATATAGTTACATGTAAAACTTTTTTATTCAAGAAAGATTGATTTAGTTTTAATCAATTTTAATATAATTTTCGAATTTTGTTATGGTATTTGATCTAGTTTCACATTTCGAAACGTGAAAGAGCAAAATATTTTTAATTCAACTGCTCCATTGTACATCATACGATTGGAACGCCCGATAACCAGAATCTAACAATATTTAATTTTATATAAACTAAGAAGTTACCTATATTATTTTTTCGATTTACTATAATATTTTTAAGTTCAAAATATAAGATTGCAACATAATTAAAACTACGAGTTATCATTCGCGGGCATTGCAGAAAAATCATGAAAAATGATTCACGATATATCAGAATTTAAGTGAAAATAAACGTAGTGGATATATTTATTTCGAAAATCCTCCGAAATGGCTGATCGAGTTGAAATTTGACTATGAAAAACAATTTTATCACAATTATCTGTAACAGTAAATTTACATATATTTTTTCACGTTTTAAGTTCAGATTTTTGATTTTTCTGAATAACGATTTTACCCAATACCTCGAATATGCATTATTAAATTTCATGAAAATTTGAAAATGATTGGCCAGATATGAAATTTAAGTGATAAAAAGTAATCAGATTTGATCGCTGTATCTACGTAAAGATGAGTGTGATAGGTGACATATTTCTAAAATGGGGCCATCCAAAACACCCCCAATATTGCCTACCAAAAATTTATTAATATTAGATGATTAGTTTCGGTTAATGACTTATTAATTAATATATTTAATAAAAAAGCAAGGTTTTAATAAATTTTGTTTTGATAAATTTTTTTAATGTTTCCGGTACAACCAAAAACTTTTTATAAACAATATATTATTTCATATTCCTAAAAATCTGGTGAAGAAAGAGAAATCTTTTGAAATATATAACGATTAAAATAAAAATATGAAAATACAATAATTATAAAAAATAAAACCTTTTTGTTTTATTAAATATATTAATAAGTGTTCCTATATCGATAGCTAGACAGTAATCACATAGAAAATAGATTTTGGAAGTTTATGTATGTATGCATGATTGTATTTGGGTGTGTACTTATATACTACCATAGCAGCAAAGCTACTGCACTGATTTTGATGAATGAAGTATCCATCGATTCGTTATTACAGTCCGGGTGTTATACGGTGGAAGTAAAAACAGAAAAAGTGGAGATTAAAAATTAATTTTTCTTTGAAATGCATTTTATTGGGTATCAAATGAAAGAATTCAATTCGTACATTAAAAAAAAATTGATATTTATAGAATTTACTTAACCCCAAAAAACTTCAAACTAATATATATATTATAAAATGATTTTATGTTAATCTGTTCCCGCATAACTTCGAAACTAATTTAAAAAAATCACCAAATGAAGAAACGTGAGAATTTTTGAAAATAAAACTTGTTGGTTCGTTACAGTAATGGGAAAGATAAAAAGAGCTTAAAGAATAAAACATCGTAAATTCGCGGAATCGTCACCTACAATAGTTTTTTTGAACCGTATCAAGTTTTCATTGAGTAGCATTTCCATGGAAACCAATATCAGTATATTATAAAATCAAAAATTTATAAGAAATTTTGTCTTCTTACTTGTACGATGTTGCTAGTCGGCTATCCGCTGTACATTATCAAATTTACGGATCAGAATATTTTCTTATTTCATACTTTTAAGAGCACATAACCGTAGGAGGGATTTAGTTTTTTTTTTTTTTTAAATTTATATTTTTATTATATTATTTTTCCTTTAAATTCTCTTCATAATATTCTTTATACTTTGAAAAAAACAATAAATTAATTAATTACAAAACATGCAGCTTCCGTATTCGGAGCGTGTAACATTTTCCCAGTCTACTACTAGTAAGCTTAGACTAGTAGTAAAAGGGAACCGTTACTGTATATATTATAGCATTTCGTGAAATTACCTCGAATAATATATCATTAAATTAATAAGTTTTTGGCACACAAGAGATAATTTAATTTATATATCTTTAGGTGAAATGAATATACTAATATTTGAGAATTATGATTTATTGTATTACAAAGTGAAAATTCAACCACAAATTACCTTTGTTTGTATAATATATAGGTATATGAAACTCTAATGTCTGCTTTTATTAATAGATTTGAGAATATTATGAATAAGTTACAAAATTAATTATTTTACTACTCGGATATATAACTTTAATACAACCAAATTTTTATAGACTATCAAATTTTTTTAAATGGGTAAAAGTTTTTGACACATAAACTACTTTGTTTATGGACTAATTAAAACCCATAATGTGACAGGATGGTATAAATTCGATGTAAATAATAATTTTATTTTTTATGCAAGCACAATGTTAAAAAATCTTTCAAACTATGAATAGAGGTAATTAAATAAAAACTACACACGCTTTGAAAATTTCAAGACGATTTATTGAATCCAAAGTGAGATAATTGTAATTAAAAATCGAATTTTTTGTGCACGTAGCATGGGAGAAGCGGGAGAAAATGAAGCATATAATATATAATCGATATAAATGATATAAATGTACAAAGTGAACAAAATTTATGCCACAATTGGTTCCCTTTTTGTTAGAAATGGTAAAACTAGTAATCAGGTTTCACAGATTCAGTATTAAGGCTACTGTGACTATATGACGTTTGCATTAAATTATCCTGGATCAGGAAGCCATTTTCAACCTGGTGATTTTAATGTCGTGGAACATCGAAGCCTAAACTAGAAGGTGTTTTCGTTAACGTATATTTTAATTATTTCCATCGAACCGTGTTTTTATTTTATGGTTATCTGGTTCATAAACTATAAATCAATCTTTAATTTTAAACCAACATAGCTGCATGAAAATGTGACCATGAATTTTATCGATTGATTAATAGAAAAAGTTGTAGGTGGAAAACATAAATACTTTTTTATATTCGATTTTTTTTTAATTAATTAATTTATTTAATTAGTAATTATTTATTATAAGTTCGATGATAATCAATTTCCATTTCCACGTATTAGCTATAATATATGTTGTTTTTCATGGTATTAAACAATGGTATTTAGTTTTAAATTTTTCTTTGATTTAACATTTTAATTAATAATAATATAAATTTATTATTTATTCACTAAGATATTTTTATTCACATTTTTTTTAACGTTACCTCTTCAATTGAGTGTTTTAAAGGAAGTTCCTGTCTGCTTAATACGCAGCAGTTACGTATGCTTATAAAATTTTAAAAATTATACCCTTTACGCATCTTCTTTACCAATTGGCGTACCATTTTTATAATTAATCCATTTTAAAGCGCCTAAATAATCCATTTTAAAAAGAAAGCCACAATGGACTGCAATTAAGTGAGCGTGGTAGGTTAATACAATTTATTAAACCAAATCTCAAAAAATTGCTCCCAAAATGCTCAATCAGGATCCGTAATTGATCCAGTAATTATTTGCAATCAAAATTACAAAAACTGTTTTCCTTATAACTCAGCTTATTGATGCTTTTTTCTATATTTTTATAATTCAATAAATTGCTACCGATTTGCTCTTTCGATATTAGTTTATTTCATTTAGCAATTACTTTTATTTATGCATAAAAAATTAAAATTATTAATTACGATTTAAATAGCCACAGTAAGACTATGATAACGTCACACATTAAGAGTCGCACAATAAGAATCAAGCTTACTTAACAATCACCCTAACTAAATTGCGGTCATCAATGGTTACTTAAAAATGTACACATCGCAACAAACTCTGAGCTATCGTCCTGGTGTGATAGATAGTACTCATCATTCATCATATACTTATTTATATAAGTCCATGTACTCACTATTCTAGGTATATATTGCGTATTGCTTAAATAATCTGTTTTAGTTAATTCGTAAATATTTTTCACAAGGAATTGTTTGTTTTACTAATAATTGGCATATTTTTTATAAGGAGCAAAAGTAAGGCTGTTGGTTACTATTCAAATCTTTTTCGCAGATTTCACAAAAATTTTTGGGTGTTTGTGTGTGTGAACTGATGAACGTTTGCAAGTGTTTAATTTTAATGATACGATGAGTCTCGGAAAATGAATTCAATCAATCGTAATTCGGTATCTTAACACAATCCCGACCATTTGATGACCCAACTTTTAAACCATATTATAAAAAAAAAAAAATGTTTAAATAAAAATAAATAAATGAAAAAGATCTGTTTGTTACATTTCTTAATAAACTTTTTTAATTTGCCACAATTCTAGCTAAAATACAATTAATCAACACATTAACTATATATATTTATATCATAATTGGTCTGTGAGGTACACACCTTACACGAGAATAAACCAAAGTTTCTTCTTTTTAATTTTTCTTTTTGTCCTGATCAATTCCACGTTGATTGCAAAAAAAATTTCGTTTTCTTAACTTGCATAGAAAAATAGTTCTTATTTTAAAAAACCGAAATGTAGTTCTCCTAAGTTTCCTCATCATTTCAAATAAATGATATTTTTTCTACTTTTTCTGATTATTTCACCCAAGCTTGGGATTTTCTCTAAAAGAGAGGGGGATGTATTTAAAAATTAAAGTTTACCAATTTTCTTTACAAATACTACAGTAAAGAATAAATTAATATTGATATTTTCTCCAAACTTTGTCTGACCTGAGTCATTCTTGTCCAGATTCGAAATTATTTTTATTCAATACTGTCTTTTTTTTTAAAATCACTTCTCAACTTTTCCAACTACTAACAGACACAGCAATCCTAGATGTTCACCCATCCATGTTCTGACTGTGTCTGTTGTTGTTTAACTTTGGTGATAGGTTTTGATCGGTAATTGATCGGTTTTGAACGTCAGGGGGGTCGATCAATATTGTCTTATAAAGGTAAAATAAAGTCTTTCAAATCAATAAAATATTATCAAAACATTTTGATAGCATAAAACATTTATATATATATATATATATATATATATATATATATATATATATATATATATATATATATATATATATATATATATATATATATATATATATATATATATATATATATATTCCGTCTCGATTAAACCAAATTTAAATTGAACGTTTATTTTTGATCATTACCCACCTATATTTTGTTAGTATTGTAAAATGTATGTATAATAAAACTAAAGTATTTGAATTAATAATGAATTTCAATATATACATTTTTTATATTGAATGAAGAATTCATTCATTACAAACATTCGAATAATATTAAAATTAATGTACTTTAAAAATAAATTCATTCTGAATTATTTTTATGTTCAATGTCTACGGCGTGGTGTAATCAGACTCATTTAAGTAATTTTATAAACAACTACCTACTTCAACTTTTTCTCCGCAATTGATAAAATGATTATTGGCGATGCAGAACCATTTAATTTATTTCCATGGTATTTTTATTTGAAATTTTTGTTCGAATTCGTATTGTGCCTTAAAAAATAAGGATATTCTTACAGACTTTAAAGTGTTTCAGTATCATGAATAGTCTCAAACGGGTAGCTGCAAATATAAGACCAACTTATACTTCACTAGTGTCAGCAGCCGTGTAGGAATCCATTTCGGGTTCAATTCTCTCTCATTTATGTAATAATTAAACTTCTTGCTGTAATTTCCAAAGTTATCACTACAAGTAAGCTACAAGTAATCACTACAAGTAAGCTTCGTAAAAAGTTTAAGCAATTCGTAAATTAAAAAGATTTTTGGCCCATAAATCGCCTACAACTTTTTTTAAAGGATTTATATTAAAAAATTTGCTACCTCTTATTAATTTCTTTGACCTTGAATTGTTTTAATGTCAGTTATTTATTTACTTCCATTTATTATTCTAAGTATTTTATTTTATTTTGTTTTTTTGTATCTAGTTTTTAGTATCTATTTATTTTTTCCTGATTTATACGTTAGTATTTAAAAGTATATTAAATTTATTCTAAAATTTCTAAGCGATAAAATTGAAGGCGTTAAACTAATGAAAGGAGGGGACAATAAACCCAAGTAATAGAAATAATTAAAAAATCTTGTGATCAATTACAATTCGGAGTCGGCACTAATTACATTTAGCAAAAAAAAAATTGGCGCCCAATTCCAGTAGTTGGACACAATGAAATAATTTGTAGAAAGTATTTATTTAATTTAATTTCGAATTAATTTTTACTTTTAAGTCCTTTTTTTTTGAAGTGAATATACAAGCAGAGTTAATTACTTTAATAAACCAGAAAATTGATTCAGTATCGTTTTTTTAAAATTAATACATAAAAAAATTAATTTCTAATTATGTACTTTTCAAAAAGAAAATAGTCAAAGTTATGGATTTTTTGAAAATAATGGTATAGCGTGATAAATATTAAAGCTACATTGTGTAACAAATAAATCGTTATCCCTTGAAGTATTCTGTTAGAATGTCTGTTTCTCAAGTGAAGATATCAACTAGCAAACATAATTACTTAAATAAACGAGAAATTTCATTCAGAATTAACGACTGAATTTCATAAACTTAAAAAAATAACATTATTTGTCATACAATATAGTTTTAATATTTATCATGCTACACCATTTGTTTCTCAAAAATCCATAATTTCATTTTCTATTTGAAAAGTACATTTATTAGAAATTTATAAATTGTATCGATTTAAAAGTCTCATTCTGTATTTATGAATATGAATAAAATAAAGTGTTCTCATAAAAATAATAATAAATTTAAAAGCAAACATGTAAACCGTTTTAAAATTAGTATTATCGATGCATTTAGAAAATCATTCAAGTGGTATGTAACACGTATATAAAGTAAGCACTTATATACTATATGTGTAATATATTATTGAGTTGAAGTAAAAGGAAAATCCGTAAATTCATGAAATGACCAACTGAAGGTTGTTTGCTTAATCAATATAATAATAAGTATTTATTAAACTTTAATAGTACTAATGAAAGCCAATTAAAAACTAATGCACCAAGCATGAGCTTTATATATAATACAGCCTGTTATATAGATTACAATTTTTAATACGCCGTTTAGTGAATGATAAATTCTAATATAATAATCATTGAAAATAAAGCCTTAACTTGAATTGATAGAGAATCCATTTCTATAACTAACTTAAGAAATATGTGACTTTACGAAACAGAAATATATACAATTATGATTACACCGGAATTAGGTCCAATAGAAATAGTGTGGCATGGGAAATCTTTTTCTGAAAAAGCAACAAACGTGAGTCAAATTCATTTCGCAGATTTACAGAAAATAATTATTATGGGAAATTGGTAAGAGAATTTTTGAGGTTGTAAGGATAAAATTGTGGATAGTCGCATTTCCAATTTTTGGTATAGCTGCTTTTTTGTGATAAGCCAAGCATTTTAATATAGCAATTTATTGACAAAAATAAAAATAACTGTGTCTAATTTCTTTTAGAATAAAGTTAATGAATAGATTTATAAGAAAACTATTGTTGTGGTCTCTTTTAAAGTCTTTTAATCACACTGAATTTGAAATACTATCTAGATACGTTTTTCTAAATCATGTAGGATCTTTGAGGTTTTAGTTTCACGATTTGATTGTTAAATAGACATTTAATTGTCCAATCGAAATTATTTATATTCTGATCTAAAGAATTTCGATATCAGAATGAAGTCGGTGATCAAAATCAACCACTGCAACTCCTCTCTCATCTGACAATATCTTTCAGTATTTATGTACCGAAACAATTTGATGCTAAGTACCATACAGAACGTTTAACAAGCGTAATAAAGTTAAGAATGGTCAAACGTTTTATGAACGAACGAATTTCATTCTCCCGTAAGTATTTATTATATAGACTTATTTCACACATGCAATATCAAGCACGACTAATATATTATGTATCAATACGATGCCATAGTTGGTGAAATAAGGTTCCTGTCACACCAACATTCATTTCAACGCAGAAACGGGCGTAGAAATGGACGTGCATTTCAGATTCCGACCGAAAAAACGTTTATTTTAACAGGAACCTATGGACTCCCCTCTTTAGGCGAAAATCTCCAATTTTTTGTACATATTAGAAGACAGAGTTAAAAGAAGTACAAACACTTTTATTTTTTTTCCAAACATACCGGAAAGATGCGGTTTTGAAATATATGGGAAATAAAAATTTTTTTATAGCATTCCCTATTTTGAGAAAAATTTCATCCACTCTTAATTTTTTTTCTATTTCAAATATAAATATACTACAAATTTATAACACTGTTGGTTACATTCATAGACGAAATTATTTTGAAATGATTAACTTTATAAGCACTGTATTTATTGTACGATTTACAGACCGATTTTAGAATCACTTTTAGTAGTACGAGAAATTAATATTAAAATATACCTATATAGAATAAATTATACTAAAAACATACATAAACGCATACAAGTACATACCATAATATTATTATGTTTAAAAGATTCAATAATGGAGATTTAATATTTGTTATTGACAAAAAACAATAATATAATAGTATATATGTGTATGTGTATTTATGTTTGTATTCTATATAGGTGTATTTTAATATTGATTTCCCCTATTTATCTATGAAAAGTGATACTAAATTCGTTATGTATACTAAAACAAATAGTTTTTGAAAATGATTCATCCATTTTTGAAAATAAACAAAACAAAAATCAGACAAGTGTCAACCATGTTGCAAAAACAATAAAAATTACAAAAAATCGACGTTCGTTCGATATGCGTTAAATCAACACTAATGCGCTTCTTAAACGCTAATGTGACTACTTGTATATAACATGATAGCAAGCTACATGGTAACGGACGTTAATTTCAATGCCCGTTGCTAAAAGAAACGCTAGTGCGACAGAACGCTTAGTGGTAACAGTTAGTAAGCGGTAACAATCGATCAGAATCTAATGGAGAATTGGAGAAATAACGGTTATTCTCATAATAATAAATCGAAGATCGTGAATGGGGTAGAAAAATAAATAAATATTTAATATAGCAAAACCGCCCATCAAAGTATAATATACATGTATTATATAATACAACAGTCATTTTAAACAGTTTATCCAACAAACAAAAAAAAGTGAGAAGCTGAAAAAGTGGGAACATTTAACGCCTAATGATTATAATTTAACAAAAATTGATTTCACCATAACATTCTAATATGAAACAAATATCTCTGAAATGATACCTAATATGAAAGAAATCAAATGAAATTACAAAAAGGTCATATGAGAAGAAGAAAACAAAACAAAATCGAGATTGATAATTATCGAATTTGAAGTTAACAAAATAAAGCTTATTATATTATTATTTTTATTTATATTTATGCGAGTTGGCGGAATGTCTTATCAGTCAGGGTACAGTTCCGTCACCGACCATTCTCAGTCAGAAATAACAAATATAACTAAACATGTCCGCTGAGTTTCAGGTCAATCACAGTTTAATATTAGTGCTATCCTTGTGCCTTGTATGGATTATGTATTCTATGTTCCCCCACTTACACACGGCAAAAATGCCGTCAGTCAAATTGTAAAAATACCGTTGGAGAAGAATTTAAAAATGATGTAACTGTGACTAAATCAGTAATGAATCACCGAGACTGAACTGTGATGGACGAATGTAGATATCTTCTATGAGATTTCTCAGAAGAATATTAATTATAACTGAGATGGATTTACTGAACATTGACGTGACTGCTATTTGTGAATATACCTTTAATTCTATTTCAACGGGAGGTTCCTGGAAAGTTACTTTTTCCTTCCTTCTTATAAATGCAAAAATGGAACAGGGGTAAATATTTCAAAAAAGAATTTAAGTTTACTTGAATAGTCCACCTGAATTGGCGAATATGAAACAAATTTTGGGAAATATTTGCAACTAAAATGCAACTTTACACATTTTTCTAATTATGCGTCGTTACTCCTCTAAAATGCTATTGTTATGCATTTTTAATTTTTAGCGCACTGTATTTACATTTTTAAAGTCCACACTTTAAATGTTTTCTGCTACGTTTTGTAACTGTGATACGAAGATTAGTTTTTAAAACAAAAATCCAAAATTTGTAAAATTTTAAAACCGCATAATTCTTAACACATTGGCGGAAATTTTATTTATCCCAATGCGAAGAGAACTGCTTTTTACGAGGCTGTAAATTCAAAAAATGTACCAGTTTTTTTGGGTCATTCAAAAAAAAAGAAAAAAATGCGTAAAATTGGTCAAAAACTGTCATATTTCCAAGAATACACATTTTTTAATAATGCGCACAAAATAACTTTTATTAAGAATCCTAAAAGCTACCTTTTTCACCAGGTCGTTTAGCTACTCAAAAATTTCAATTTTATTTCTAATTCCTGTGGAGTAGAAGCTTTATGCAGACGAAGTCGCTGAGATAGCTTGTGTATTGCATATATTATGAATCCCGTCTTGTTGGTAGGGTCGGCTCAAGATATTTTGTAAGAACTCTATATATTTCTTAAGAAATAAATGAAAATAAATAAAAAATTATTTTTTATTTCAATTCTTAATCAAATTTTATTTACTTCCACCTTTTCGTATAGAATTTTAACTCATTCAAATAACTACCTATGATCTGACTATATTTTTATAACACTATTACATATATATTTCACTTTGTTCGAATTTTTCGAGTAGTCTAAAGCTATAATGCTTGTAGTATAAACATTTGTACATACTTAAATGCATGACTTGAAAGGAAAATATAAAACATTTGGATATATATTTATTTTTCATATATTTATAAGGATCAATGAATTTTGAAAAGAAGTTTCTAGTGTGAGCATCACGCTATAATACTTCTGTATATAAAATTATTTAATCAAATCCAAAAAAAAACATAAATTTTACAAAATCGAAAAATAGTCCAATCATTATAATGATGGAAGTTATCAAAGCTAAAAATAATTTGTTGTACAAATTTTCTATCGAAAAAGTGTTAGTTTGTCATAAAATAAAAAAAATATTTTAAACAAATTTGCTATTTTGGTAATACCATAAATTGGGATTTTTCAATGCCAAGATTGTAGAATATCTCTATCGCCGTAGAAGGTGTCGTAATGTAGTTCATTATAAAAAATGACAGGTGTTTGTAATTTACTTTTGCGAGTCAATCAGGATTTTTCAAAGCCATGCTTTTAGAATATTCCTATTTTAGTAATAGCTCTACTTCAGTAGAAGGTAAAATTTACAACTGTTTGTAATTAACTATTTAGAGTAAATAAGAATTTTACAAAGCCAAGATTGTAAAATGTACATAGTTTCGTACACATATTTGTTTATATCCAAGCTAATATTCTTAACCAACTTCAAAAATTCAAAAAGCAAAGGAAATAAAAAATCTTTTACTTTAAACAATTTTATTGAAAATTTGTATGAGCATTTCCGATTAAATTGCGATTTTTTAAGGAATTTAATGGAAATTTTAACAAATATATAGTTTACATGTAAATAGCAAAGCAAAATTTTCATCGGTTATAAATAATCTTCAAGAAAAAAATTTACTTTAAAAATGCACATTTCGGACAAAATACTAAAATTTTACAAAAAAGTTGAATTTTGACAATAAATTATTAAATGTTTGTTAATTATATATCTCAGACTATTTGATTGGTAAGTACTATTATTTGAATTAAAAATACTGAAGCTTTAATGAGTTTTAATTAACACTGTTTTCCTAGGCAAAATGGAGCAGTTAACTTGGCAATCGCATGAATGTAGTTAATTTAGTCTAAAATCCTGTTAATTAAATGTTTTTGGGGAAATGGCGAACAATTCAATCACTTAAACAGTTAAAACACTAACATTAGAATCGATAACGGGTAATTAAAACATAAATATATATATATTATTAAAATTATTCTCCAAAAATGTCTTATTATTATTTCATTATTTTAATAATATGTTAGATAGCTCATTAGAATTAAAGTGTAGTCATTGAATTTTCTAAGCTAAAACTAGATGAAAATATTACCTCTCCTAATTTGTAATAACTCCTCGCCTGCCTCTAAATTAATGTATTATTGCTAATTTTATCTTGTTTTTACATAATAGTCAGCTTACAAATTTGATATAGTAATTGATTAAAATTTGACTTTTTAACAGTATAATAAACACAATTTCCAATTTTCCTAAAGTTTCCGACATAATCCTACTCTCTTCTATGCATTAGAACATATATAAATATATTTTTACCCACATTTTGTAAAAGATTAAAAAATATTAAAAATTGAATAATATTAAAAATTAATAAACGATTTTTTCAATTTTCTTGAAAAATTTAAGATTGCCACAATTTGGAAAATGCTATGGATTTGACGCACGAAAATTTTGAAATTATTTTTCGAAATATTCTGATGTCTTCGTCTTTTTCTGACCCCCTGTATTGTAGTACATAAGTAAAACAGAGGATGAACAACAGTATCAAATAACTTTTTACAATTGAAATAGAAAGATCATGGAGAAACATTTTCAAATTTTTGATTGATATAAGAAACTTATTCAATCAAATAATAATAATGTATCGGAAAAAAAATCAAATAAATGTAGAACCTGAAATAAGAATTCCATTTATTTTTCTTATATATACCTATTAAATTTAATAAACTGTGTTTTTATATTTTATATTCCCTTTTGTGAAGTTTTCATTACTGCTCTAATTTTTAAGTGTTTTTCGGATTTCTCTATATCAGAATTTTTTCTACCACACACTGAAAATACGTATACTTTTTTATATTGTAATTTGATTTAGAGCTTTATTTAGAGCGAGACTGAAGTCTGAATAACAGTATATTCCAGAAAATATAAAATATTGGATATGCCAGAGACGTTTCCTTACAAAATTTTGATTATTCTTCTTTTATTTAATGGTAATGAAAAATACGTCAACCTTTATAGTTTCAAATAACCGCTCTAGCGTGAATAATGAGAGACACTCCTTCCAAGAGTTGAAACAAATTTTATTAGTAGTTTATGTGTTACTTTAAATAAAAAGTAAATTTTTAAATGAAATAAAATATATTTCAATATTCAATATAAAATAGTTCTATAATTACATTGTTTATAAAAGTTAATAAAATCATAAAAATAGAAAAATTACGGAAAAATTATTTTTTTTTTCGACGGATTATTGATCATTTATGTATTAGTCGGAACAACAGGGAGAAAATGTTAAAAGGGAAATTTTTATAAGTGCTATTTTTTGATTGAATATTGTTCTTTATATATATCTACTAGTTCGTATTTTGTTTTTAATACCTAACTAATAGTGTAAATTGTATTCTGACAAAATTCAGCATGGATTTTTCTGTCCTTCTAATTGGTGGCAAAATATGTAACATCTAAGGAACAAAAACTTCATCAAAATGTAGGTTTCTCTAAATACTTTACGCCATTGATACTCATTGATCAACAAATTATTAGAATTTTCCGATTTTTATATTCGATTAATAATAAGATATTATTATTAAAAAGCTTTTGATCAATAAGATTCATTTAAAACTTTAAGATGTTTCAAACATATGCAAAATGACAAATGAAGACTTTTTAGATAAAGTAAGAAAATACAACAAACGATATCACGAAAAAGAGAATTAGCGGGGAAACTTTAAAAAGAACTCGACGAACTAGAAGATAAACTAGTAGTTTATATTGGATTATGGCTGTTTGTGATATTATTAAAAAGATAAACCCTTGAATTCCGTTAGACATGCGAGATTTTTTTGTCTTTATCCGACATTAAATAATTAATTTATAACTACTAATAATTTTATTTAATTTTATTATTATTATACTTAAGACAATTATCTTCGATTTAAGATATTTTCTGTGATTTTCAATTCAGATTATAAATATAATATTTAAAAAAGCGATATTTTTTTAATTTTACATGACAATACGATTAATGAAATCAATTACATAAAATAAAACTTATTAATTTTAATTATGATCTAGGAAGATGTATATCACGGAATTATGCTACTAATTCCCGAAATTATGTTAGACACTTTTTAATTTTATCCCGGAATTAGAAGCAAACTGACAGTAAGTAGTATAAACAAGAGACTTGGACAACAAAAAATGCTACCGAACTAATTTTGAATTACCAACTTTTATAATAAAGAATATTTGATGTGAAAAAAATATATATTTAATTCGTTAATCATCTCCAAAATTCTGACATAACGTACTCATCCGGTAATTATGTACATATACCTTACGTATTGGTATAAAAAACAATACTTCCGATAAATATCGTCAGCTCAGAAAATTTTCAGCAAATTTTAACAATTAAAATCAAATGCTTAAAACTTCAAAACACTAATGATTTTGTCCCGATACGATATTTTGCTATAAAATACGGTCATTCAAAATTCACTAAATTATTAGACAAATTTTTTATAACTTGAATTTTTTCCACTAACATATATATGGGAATTATGAAATACACGTTTATAATTTATTTACCAATATAAATCATTTGTAATTAATATTGAACTAAACAGATATTTATTTGATTATAATTAATTAAATGACTTATTTATTTTATGAATACACGTGTGTAAAAAAACAAACATTTTTAATTATGTTTGCCATATTTAGTAGAAGAAATGTAGGCGTAAAATCACTTAAAAAAAAAAATCAATTTCAATATTTTTTCACACCAAAGACGAATTTTCTCACACTACCATCTTGCAAATTGCATAATATACTGCAAGGAAAATAAAGATTTGGATGGCCTAATTACTAACTACAAACGAATATCAAGTTGCGCTACATTACATCCAAATGGCGGCTGGTTTAAATCGTGTATTTTTTCAAATTATCCCTTACTAAGCTTTTAAATGAAATGCTATTTGAAATACCTATCATTCTTGAAAGTCTCTTCATAATTTACGAAATGATGCTCTTAATAAGCTCAATATGTTTCAGCAACCCGAATTCTGAGAAATAAATAATTTCTGAGAAATTTGCTTATTTATTTAAAAAGGTTCATTTACGAAAAACATTAATTCCCCAGGTCAAGTTAATCCGATTTTTATTTTACAAGCAACAATACATTATACTCTTAAAAACTTATACTTTTACGTAAATTTAAAAGTAAAGTCAAGGTTTAATTGCATAAAAGCGAGTTTCCAGACTATATGCCTACAACAAAATAAATCGATCTCACCTTTTGTCAACTTCTTTGACAAAAGCTTCGGAAAGGGTCGTAGCATAAAATAATGATAGATTGTAGCCTTCCTAAAAAATATGCTATAAAATAAAAAACGAATTTTTTAAATTTATTTTGTAGCTCGAATATTTCACACTAAAAACAAACCAAAAATTCAGCTTCGAATGGACACATTTGTCTATGCACTCCATTGGCAATTTTTTTCTATATCTGGTTAAGACATTTGAAAAAAAATAATTTCATTCGGTAATCAGATGTGTGCTGTCTTTAATTCGTTCCTACTTCTGCAAGAAAATGCCAATCAATAAAAATATTTTAAGGTTTTTTATAATATAAGGTTTTTTGAATATGAATAATTAATAAAGAAGTGAAAATAACAACTAACAGAGTTAAATGTTTAGATACTCGAAAAATTGTTAAGTTTCAATATTTGAACTAGTTTATACCTAAATGTTCTTATTATCTAATTTTCAGATAAAATTGTGACTTATGTAAACAATTTACGAAAAAACACAAATTTTTTTGTCTTTAACTTTTTCTACTATCTTTTATGATTCTATATCCAATGGACCGATTTGCTCTTTTACTTAAGTTCACTTTTAATGTCGCGAGAATACGTCATCAAAATTTCAACTTCCTATCTCTGTTTGTTTCGGAGTTATCTTGATGACGGACGGACAAACACGCGGAAATGGACTACTAAGGTGATTGATTCTATGAATAGCCATAACCAAAATTTTCTTTATACGGTCAATATTTTCTATCGATAGAAATGTTAGACTAAAATTAATATAGTATGACATATTGAATATATGTCAGAGTATAAAAATACCTCTTATGAATTTGCAAAAATGTAAAACCTAATCTATAATATTGTAACGTAGTTAGAGAAGTAAAACCGCAACACATACTTAAAATGTGTTTAAATTGGAAAAAAACGAATAATATGTTAGTATTTTTCATTAAATTTAAAGCATCAATATGGGAATGTGTTGTTTTTTTTTTTTTTACATAAAAATATTCATTATGTACTAAAAAACTTTGTTTTTCATCCATTTATTTACAAATAATAATATAAGTACTTCTATATTCAAATTTAATTTGTATATACGAACGAACAACAACTAGGTATAAGTAAGTACCTACCTATTCCTTTTAAAACCACTTCTATTAACATAGATAGCGTACGTGGGTGGGTGGCTGGCACTGTGACGTATCGATCAAGTGCACGTCATCACTGTCATCAAGGATCAGTACTAAAATCAAAGAATGCAAACGCCCTTAGACGCACATAAGTCTAATTAATTTGTGTGTATTCAAAAAAAGTAGTACTTACCCTGAGCACTATTATTCATTCAACTACTATTCAAGTTAAGGTGATAATTAATGTGATTACCAGTAGTCACCAAGAGATGACAATAGTTGTTGAATATTGCAAATAATGGGCATCTGTAATCTTTGTTAAAACATATATAATAATGAATTAGAAATTCGTAATTTACAAAAATTAATTTTTAAAATTTATAAATGTGTGTAAATTTCATCAATGAAAGAAGTAACACATGTATAGATATATACACATAACAACTAACTGACATTCAGTTTTGTAATTCATTACTGCATTTTTTTAATCATAGATTGCAGATACCCATTATTAAATAGCTATATCTTAGTCACTACTGGTAATCACATTAAATATCGACATGGAACAGTTATACCCCACTAGAGGTTAGGATGAATACTAAATTTTTTTAGTACTCTCCTATTAGCACGGTGGAATAATTTTTATACAATATAAATAGAAAGATTTAATTCTGGAAGGTTCTAAAACTAAATACGGTAATGTAATTATTAAATAAAAAAATTAAAATTGATCCAAGATTTCTCTAACTAAATACTAAACATATTTAATGCAATAGGTTCAGAACATCAGTAAGCAATAAGTCAAAATCAATATTTTAAGTTGATGGAATTAACAACTTGATGGAATTTAAAGCTGTAGTCAAGTGGCGTAATTGACTTTTTGGATTTATACAGAAGAAGCAGACTGACTCTCACAGACAGACAGGCAGGCATGCTCCTAATAAAAGCTCAGCCGGATCTACAACACAATATATATATATATATATATATATATATATATATATATATATATATATATATATATATATATATATATATATATATATATATATATATATATATATATATATATATATATATATCATCACGATATCTCTGGAACTATAAGACCTAGAGACTTGAAATTTGGCAGGAATATTAGTAGAGGTCAGCTAAGAACGGATTTTACGAAATTCCACCCACAAGGGGTCTTGCGGTTTTCGAATACAAAATGTTCCTAGCTGCGAAACATATTTTGTCTTTTTTTTTTCTCACATGTTACAAATCATCATTTCCATAGAAACCAAAATCTAATTCTTCTTTATCTATTCAAAATAAAACTTCTTTATCTATTCAAAATAAAACTTCTTTATCTCTTCTCACTAGCAGTATGACGAACTGTCAACTATATAAAGTGTGCATATCGCATTGTTCAAGTATTACCGGAATCATTCTTGGTTCAGGAGGTCCATATACCTTTCATCAAGTGTATGTGTCCCACGGCAAAAATTATCGGGTGAACGCGGTCCCGGGTTTACCACAGCATGTACCAGGTAAATAACGGGTGGATATAATGTACCCGGTGCATACTAAATACCGGGAATCCGATAAGAAATGATTTGAAATTCTTCCCCTAAGGGTAGAATTGCATCCGCATGTAATCGATGTAATATCATTTATTAAAATGTGAAAAATAACACAGCAACGCGTAAACCGGGTGTGGGTATGCTTCAAAATATAAATTACTGTCAGGGGATTTTCGTCAAACATTGCCTGTTATTCCTCGATCAACTCCGGATGATGAAATAAATCCTGTTTGAAGTTCTTTGTTTGAAGTTTCCTACAAAATGATCCAGCTGCAAATGAGTTTTCAAAACAATTGTTAGAAATTGGTGATGGCAAAATACAAATCCACAAGGATTGATCGCTGTACCGAACAATTTTTCTACAATTGCGCAATCGATAGATGAATTGATTGAATTTGTTTTTCCAAACATTCTTTCGAATTAAAGAAATCATGATTGGTTGACAGAACGCGCCATATTAGTATCGAAGATCATTCATATCAATGTCATTAATTTTCAAATTCAACCGAAACTGCCAGGTGTAGTCCCGACATATAAATCAATTGACAGTGTTATGAATCAACATGAGGCAATAAATTATCCAATCGAATTTTTAAATTCATTGGAACTGGTGGTATGCCATCGTATTGCTTGAATCTGAAAGTTGGTTCTTTGATTATATTATTGCGAAATATTAATCAACCAAAATCCCCGTGTAGCGGTCCTAGATTGGCAGTGAAAAAACTATTGCCAAATTATATTGAAGCTACGATCTAAACTGCTGAATGAAAAGCAGAAGTTTTTTTGATACCGCGTATCCGTATGATTACAACTGATATGCATTTGAGTTCAAACGATTACAATACCCTGTGCGTTTATCATTTGCGTCCATTAACAAGGTGCAAGTGCAAACACTTTACGTTTGTGGTGTGAATTTGCAGGAGTCATGTTTTTCACATGGCCAACTTTATGCTGCCTGTTCCAGAGTCGGTACACCCAGCCGTTTGTTTATTCATGGTCAAAATGGAAAAACAAAAAACATTGTTTATCCAAATGTTTTGCATTAAGCTTTAAAATAGATAGCAATTAATAAAATATTTTATTGTTTGAATAAATGAATTTGATGTTCCAATTAAATTTTTTTATTATTTCAATTATACGTAGCGAAGCACGTACCGGGCCGCTAGTCTATATATATAATAAACTGAATAAAGTGGCAGAATAATTAGTTTGTAATGGCTATGAAAGGAGAGAACTTGTAACATTTATGAGAATGTTATCACATTTTGGTACAGCATACATAAAATCGATAAAAAATAAATATATATCACATCATCGTTCAGTCAATTGCAATGACAACAAAAAACCTTAAACACAATAACAAAATACATCTAAGCGTTGCGTCGTAGGAATTAAGGGTATATTTAAAAACAAAGTGGAAAGCTAAAACTTTCAAATAAGGCAAAATAATAAAGATGCAAAAATATTCACATTAACTTTATGTTTTTAAAAGCATGCAAATAAACAACATAAAGCTTTATAAACAGTTCAAGTCGTAAAAACATTTTAAACATAACTGTTGAAACAACAAAACTGATAAGCTGTTATAAGTGATCATATTAAATTGATAAATAAATTTGGTTTATATCTGGGTTTTTTTTTTTATCAAAAATATATATTGGGTTACGAGTTGTTCAGAAACAAAGTGATCAAAGCGTAAGACAAGTTTCTAGATCTCAATGGGTCATTTCATTCCAAATCATCAAATGTTGGATAATCAGAAAGTGAAAATAGCATATATATATATATATATACATATTATATTATAATTGCGAATGTAAGTTTGTTTGTTACGCTTTCACGCAAAAACTACTTAACCGATCATCATGAAACTTTGCACATACACTCTTTGCAGGTATTAGAAGTAACATAGGATACTTTTTATTAAAAAAAATTTTTACCGAAAAATAAGAAAATTGTTTGTCAAAATATCGTCAAATTTACCTACTTTAACGCCATCTAGCATCATAGTAATGAAGTTTCAACCCTGAATACTGTAATACCGGCCGACTGTATTAAAATATAATATATATATTATATATTATATACTTATTTAATTTCTCCACTGCGGGCAAAGCCGCGGGTAAAAAGCTAGTATAACATAAAACAACATGAAAAGTTTTACCAAATTTCAAAATCCGCTAAAAAAATTTTAATAAAAAAAAAAAAAAAACATATTTATTATACCGGATGGCAACTGGTAAAATGAGCAAACTTAAAACTGGTAAAATGATGTTTTATTTTTCGCATATATTCCTGAATAAAATAATATATTTGAATTAATAAAAATGTTTAATAGGCTATAAAATCTCAAAAAATGAAAATAATAGATTTATTTTACTGGTATAATGATTTTATTTTAATTAATATTATTATTCCCACATGCTTATCTAATTGGTAGCGTTTATTTGCATATATGCCACTAATAAATAATCCATGTAATTTTAATTTATCAACAATTTTTAAAAAGCGAAAGTTATAAAATTTTATACCGAAGTTGAGAAGATAAGCAAACTAACCATATGGTTTTTAATTTATATTTTCATTCCTTTTGCTTCATTTTTTATCAAAAAAGAATGTTTTTTAAATTATTTCGATATTGCCGACTTTTAATGTCGTTTTTTTGAGTGGATGCTAATGATCAAGGAATCTGCAAACTATGAAAAGGTAAGCAGATTTTATGAGAAATTTAATGAATATACTTTTAAGCTATTGCATAGCTTCTATCGCGGGCCTTGAGTGCGGGGACCGAATCCAGAAATTCCATAACGAAAAAACCTCACGCTCCCCACTCCGACGGGCAAGGAGGTGTGGCTTGAAGGCGGTGTGGCAAGGAGGTGTGGCTTGTGGATACAAAATGCTATGCAATAGCTTTACCGCGGCAGTACTTTTTTTACAAGATTCATCAATCTAGCCCCAAGTTATAGCAGGGAGAAATACATCAAAAATAAAAACATAATTTTAAATGGTGTCCTATTTCATGAAAAACATGTACAGAAAATTATCTTTCTAGAGATATTAGACTTGCCTTATTCATTGATGGGTGAGAGCGGTTTTAATTACCGAAAACTGTAGTGCTTATAGAGAAAAATTATTGCTCTCGTTGATTCATTTATAATAGCTCTTATCAAAAATACACGATCCTTTGATTTGATCACTTAGTATCTAGACACTCTATATAAATGAATATATATGCGGGTATATTAAATTAAGTTTTAATTTTTGAATGTTTTATAATATCCTGTAGCAAGTGGTAAAATATTTATAAAATAATGGAAACTTCTAATAACATTGTCAAATTTTCACTTTAAAATTTTATTACTTGATAATGACTTTATAAGTGGAAACTGCACTCCTAGTTTTAAAAAAAATTTTGGAATGAAAATGAGACGTTAAAAGTTTCCCTTATAAATGTATAAAACAAACGGATTTTCACAAAATAAACAATGCATCTATTAATATTCTAAAAAATTATCATTTTTATCTTTTAAAAATTTAAATTTTAACATTAAAGTTTAAAAAATAATTAACCCTATTGTAAACGATTTACCATTTCACTTTTACAAAAAAACGCATTATGGAATAATAATACTCTTTGCCAAAATGTTCTACGGAAGTAAGATAAAATACGTAATAGGACAAATCACTTACATTCTAGGACATTTTATTAAATATTGAATAATTTTCAAAAGAAATACTCACAACAACTGCAAAAATAATTCTCTTACGGATATAAATAACAATGTGTAAAAATGTCTACATTACGTGCAAATTGTAATACATTGTCGTGTATATAAATTATTCGCTGGAGACGAATTCAGCAATCGTTCAAATTTAATACCCATAGAAGAATTGAAATTTTCATTCATTTGTATAATTACCTGAAACAAAAAACAAAAAATATATTAGGGATATAAAATACTTAATTTTTATTGTAAATAGTAAAAAAGAATTAAGCGAATAGATTGGAAATAGGGGAAACCAGAGTTGGAGATCTCTCAGGAAGGATCTACCAAACGTAATAACTTCAAAGCTTACATTCAGAGCTAACTCCACATTCTTTGACAACCAATACGGTTGCGGGGTGAAATATTCCTTTTTTTTTTTGTTAACTTAAACACATTTTCTCTCATATGGTATACATTATCTCAACAAAACTCTTCAGATAGAATTAATCAGATAAATAACCTAAGAACCCCTAATACAGATACTATTTGAATTTGTTTTAAAAATGCTATCCAAAAAACCCTTATGTAGATATAAATATAATACTTTTTATGTAGAAATTGTTTTATTGCTTTGAAAATACCAACAAAAAAACACCAAATTAAAAAAATGTGAAATGCAACCCCACTGCCCTCTTATCCCGATATGTTTTTAGATTACCACTAAGCGATTCATGTGTTTACATTTTGAATATTGAGCATTTGCCTTTATTATAGCAAATTGCTATAATGGTTGCAATTAATGCAAATAAAAACAATCTTTGCTTTTTTATTAATTTTTTTCAAGTATTTTGTGTAATTATGACAAGTTTCGGATTTCGAATCCATTTTCAAACTGTTAAGATGACTAAAGTTTTTCTTTCTTACATACTAGTATTTTTGCAAAGCAAAACAAAATTTTTTGAAATATGTTATAAAATAATATTAATGATAGTTGGCTTGTTATAGATAATAGCCGATACTATAAGGGGCAAAATATAAAAATAAAATTTTTGAAAGTGCAATTTTTTTTACTGAGTACTGTTCCTTATAAGTATCTAAGAGCGAAAAGAACCTATTTTGACAAAATTTGAATGTTTCTTTATTCTACATTCTTTCAACATAGTGAACAATTTTTTTACTTTTCTATTAATATAGATGTCTCTGTAAAATGTGTGAATTCGGGTAACTTGCAGAAATATTGTAATAAAGATTTTCATTAAATTATTAATGTTGATTTCACAGTGATTTCCCATATAAAAAAATTTTCAAACATTCAAGGAATTTAATGGAAATTTTACACAACATTCCAACAAATAGCCACAGTTCACAAAAAAATTTCAGGTGTGTTGGCTGGGGGGAATTATCAAAAGTTTTCAAAAGGGTTTTTGTTGACATATTTGATAATTTTTTCAAATAAAACTATTTTAAGTTTATGACCAGAACATGAAAATATTATCAATTTTCCCTTAGTACCACTGTTATATTCCATAAAATTTATATTTAGAAATATTCAGAAGGAAAACAAAATTTTTCATAATCATTCGGTTGTTGTGGACAAATAGTTAAGAGGAAAAATAAGTAAATTCGCTTATCACGCACAAAATATTCATTAAAAACTTTAACTACCCTCAGGCTTAAACAGTAACATTTTAAAGGTAAAACCTAATTTGTCTAAAACAACTAAATGTATACTGAAATTGAACAAAAGAAATGTTGGATAACAATGTAATATCTAGGTAAAGTTTGAATACATACACATTTATGACTAAAGAATGGTGCACGTTAATTAATTCAAAAGAAACAGTGTAAATGAAATTTTAAATGTTATCACAATTTTTTTTTGTCTAATTTATATATGTTAGGTGAAAAGATATAAAAGTATTTATCAGAAAATGAGAAACTTTTGCAACAAAGTAATTCCAAAAGTTTTATTATAAAAGTATAAATTATAATGATGTCAAATAAAAAGTTTCTTTTCGAAAATAATAAAATCAATCTGTTCAAACAAATAAATACGATTAATTGTGTCATTGCATTTTTTAAACATGAAATGGAAAATCTAATTGAATGTATTGTTTACATAATCTACACTTAATGATTTGTAAAAAAGTTCGTAATCCTTGATGATAATTAACAAGCCGTATGGTGTCGTTACGCTACTCGACACATATTTTTTAATTTATAAATTTCAATTTGACTTAAAAAAAAAAAGAATTAAGTAGTAAATAATAATTCACGTATTTTGCATATCTATTCTATGTCAGAAAATAGTTCATTAGAAATATTTAAAAAATAATAATAATGTGATTCATCCATACATCAATTATTATAATATTGATCAGTCGACAATTTTGAAAAAAAAAATTATAGTATTATATAAAAATAGAACGAACGTATGTTCGTCCCGACTGCCATATTGACACTACTGGATTTCGTTTTATCGTTGCATTTTTTTAAAATGTCCAATAAAAAAGATGTTACGAGACTTAATTTGCCGCTAAAATCCAGAGACTACCGACTGTATGAGGCTGCAAAATAAGCTTGTATTTTCTACGTATTATATTGAACAAGAACAATGATGTCCTTAAAATCATTAAATATAATTAGTTCATTTTCATATGTCTGCCGGTCAGTCATGAAACTAAGACGAAAATGGAAAGTAATATTTTAATTCTTTTTTCTATTCCGTGTTCTAGAAGAGACATCCAGTCAGTGTTCTCTAAGAATTCGTTTGATTTAAGTGTACGAAATAAGTTCAGTTTAGTAAAAATTTGTGAAAAAAAAAATAAATAATTTGGCGATATATGAATACAAATCAAATTAAAATAAGTAAAATTTTCAATAAAATAATTTTAAATCGTTTTTAAATTTGTGTCAATACATTAAATTTCACGACTAAAGATTACATGAGTATACAAAGCGTTCATCTTACATTAATTCATAATGAATCTTATCATTAATATATATTACATAATAAATAAAAGTGTAATTCTTATCAGTTTGTAGCATAGTTACTTAAATTGTTGATTCAAACATGCATTATAAATACAACATAAAGCTGGATCGCATCCCACAAGCTACTCAAAAATTTTATTTTTAGTTTTAGTGTATATATATATATATATATATTTATTGTAAAACAATAGATGCGATACAATTCTTGTATATATATATATATATATATATATATATATATATATATATATATATATATATATATATATATATATATATATATATATATATATATATATATATATATATATATATATATATATATATATATATATATATAATTGGAATCTCGGAATCGGCTCCAACGATTTTCATGAAATTCAGTATATAGGGGGTTTTCGGGGGCGATAAATCGATCTAGCTAGGAATCATTTTTAGAAAATGTCATTTTATTTGTGTTTTATCGATAATTTTTTATAATGTAATGATATATTTGTTTAATATTTATAGTCATACAGTTATTGGAATGGCTTAGTGGTAGTGTGCGAGGCTCTTATACAGAGATCCCGCGTTCGAATCCCGACGAGTAAAATTAATTTTTTTTACATTTTATATTAAAGACAACACAATAAAGTGAATAATATTTTTCAAATAAGATTTTGTTATTATAATTGTATAATTTTTTATAATGTAATGATATATTTGTTTAATATTTAAAGTTATTGGAGTGGCTAAGTGTTAGCGTGCTGGACTCGTCTTCCGCCTCGACGTAATATAATTTCCAAAAAACACAATTTATAAAAAAAAATACCGAGCAAAGCTCGGTCATCCAGATATTTAATATTAAACGGGAAATAAAACACTTCAACGAAAGATTTGGCAAAATGGAAAAAGACTTTGTTAAAATTCAAAATCGGATGATAATACATGAAAATAAAATAGAGATAATAGAAAATGAATAAAGGAAACTAAATGCTACTATACACGGCGTAGAAAATATGGGAAAAAATTACTTTGAGTTTGATGTAATAGTAATTGAAATGTTCAAAGAAAAGCTGTTGGTAAACATTGACAATAATGATATAGCTTTTATTCACCGTATAGTTAAAAAAAGGAAAATAAACGGACAAATAATTGTAAAGTTGATTGCATTTCGGAAAAAATTATGATTATGCAAAATAAAAGCAAATTGAACAGTACGAGCTTCAATATTACAAATAATTTGTAAGAGAAAGTAGAAAAGAATTTCTGACAATCATAGTTGAAAAAATGGTTAAAACGCCTTTATTAGACAAGACAAACTTATTTATAAGGGCAAGGCATTTGATAAGACTTTAGCTTCAGAAATATTACAAAATATTGTTAAAAATATGGTAACAGATGAATAATAGGAAGCTTCTAAGCTGAACTTAAAAAACAAACTATAGGACTTTAGTGAAGATAGTACACAAAGTGGTAATGGAGTACAAGAAAATTCCATAACACAAAATGTCAAGGTGCAAAAACTGAACACAAAAACTTCTGAAAGAAGAAATTCGGTACATTCGTATTGGCCGAAAAATTTTTATTTATCGGGAAGAATTTACTTTACCACCGTAAAAATTAAAAAAACTTATAAATTAAGAAAAAGTCGTCTCAAATGGAATAAGAATTAAGAATGAAAAAGATTATGATTCAGAAAAGTTACCGAAACTTCCATAGAATGGAAATGGCAAACGACCACTGGATATTGTTCGGGAAAAGCAAGCTGTTAAAAGAGGACAAAATAAAACATAAAATTAAATTTAAATGAAGTTAGAACCCCTAAAAAGAAAACTAACCTAAAAATAGACACTTGGAAATGTATGAATTTTGTCACCGATAAAAACTATTGATATTGCATACGATACGAGAAAATGGAACATGATGTTAATAAACCTTTGGGTGCAACACTCTGTCAATTGTTCTAGAAGTAAAATGTGAATAAAATTGTGTTTTATTGGGTTCTAAGGCGCATTTTTACAAGCCTTTATTTAATTTCACCTGCCCCGATGTTTGTTCGTAATGAACTATTGCAAGTTAAATTTGATCCACTTCCAGGTTACCGATTCAGCTTAAATTGAGCAAACAAATGTAAATTGGATTCCAATGCTATAATATGGCATAATATAATACAAAAATAATACGTTAACGCTGAATAACTTCTTTAACTGACTTCTTATTTCATTACGCTTCCACCATTTAATATTATAAACGCAAAAATTTAAAAAAAAAATTAACTTTTTAATAGTTCTTTACCTCCTTATACTATCATTAACTTGAATTTCCAAAAATACTTTTACTTAATAACTTGTTTAAAATAAAGATTCAAATACTTCTAAACGTTTGAAATGCTTTTACATAAACTGCTTAGAATCGCTTACATTTTCGAATTAATTTTATAATTATAGTTGTAAAAAAGGTTTTTGCTTCAATTTTCACATTATTTTGTAATTCGACACTTAAGAATTCTCTGAACTACGCCTCATGTCGTTTACTATTTGCCAGTATGTTTATCGTTCTGAACGGTTGGTAAATATTATTCAGACGTAAAGCTCCAAAATTACTGGGCGAATATTTATAAACCTTTCGTAAGCAATAGTAAAAGCGTTCGAGATAGTCCCATTTTACAAGCATCTCATCTATCAATTATCATTCCGGGTACAGAGCGATCACAAGTAACCAAAACATTTCCACTTCTCTTTTTATTTTTGTCTTTATTGCGCGTACTTTTTTAATTCAAATCATTTAAAAGTGTGTACTTAAAGTGTATAATTAGCATATTTAGTATAAAGACGTAAAAAATTTTACTACATATGTCTGTATAATATTTTTATCCACTTCAATTTTATTAAGTACCGCAGTAATTAAAATTAATTTTATAATTTTTTATATTAAATTTGCTTTTGACCTAAATGAATAAACAAATACATTATTTTATTTATTTTTTTATAACAATAATAATATTTCAAAAATAAAAATATTAATCGCCATTAAAATATTATATATATTTCATACAATAAAAACATAAATTAATAAATTTGTAAACTTTCAATATGCTTTGGCATTTATCCAAAAATATGATGTATATTTACTCATTATTTTAATCAAACATAATAAATAGAATCATTGAATTTTTCGATAAAACTGAACAATAAATTCATAGAATTAGTTGCTAAATTTAGTAACAACGTATTTTAAGATATACAGAAACGTAATTAGTAAACTTGAAACACTTATTAAACGTACTGAGTATTCTTATTTTTTTTAAAGAATATTATTGACATTACCAAGTAGTATAGACTGGTGTCATTACCTTTTTGGGATGAAAAAATTTTTAACATGCAACAGCAAACGGTCCTTATATTTAGTTTGGACTATAAATATTAGAAACAACAAATTTATTAAAAAAATAGGTTTGATATTTAAGTGATGAAAGTATATCCTCGAATTTTTCGGGTAAATATTATGTAGTCACAAAGCAACATATCTTACATAAGTTTTAGATAATACAAAAATGAAAATCATTTTTAAAGGCTATTTATCAAGATAATCTTAAATGTTAATAGAAAATTGTGGAAAACTGATATAATTCATAATTCATAATTTCTAATTTTTTCGTTTTCTAGCAAAACAACATTTAATTTATATGAAACTTGGTGAAATTATTATCCATTTCTTTGGAAATGAAACGAAAATTATTATTGAAAATATCAATACGAAAAATGTTCTAAAAAACTAGCTTTAAGTTTCTGCGAAAAAAAAAATTTTTTTCATTTTCTGCACCTACTTTTACTATTTTAGTCGTTGAAATCTTCGTTGTAAAATAATCAATGCGTATGGTTTATTTTTCATGAAACCGCTTAAAATTTAGAAAACCAAAATAGATTTTTCGAGTACGAATTTTCCAATATTCTATATTTTTGGTTTAGCTCGTAAAGGTATAAAAAAAGTAGTGAAAACAAAAGAACAAAAATTTAATAAATTTGAGCTTAAAGCTTATGAATCTAATTACGCTTACTATTTCTTATTTCATATTGATAAACTTTATTCGATATACATAATCATAATAAAAAAATTCATCCATACAGAGTAACCGTGCACTGTCAAACATAAATGAAAATTCAACATAAAAATGAAAATTATGAAAACATTAAGCCTCATTATCTAGATGAATAGCAATATGAAAGTTACCTACGAGCTGGTACATTTTCATTTATTTTGAAAGTAACTCTACGAGTGGATCAACGCCATTGAGATCACATTATGGTGCAAGTGATTATCGATAAATTTCGATTACAAAATTAGAGAATTTAAGTTAATAAAAAGAAATTATACACCTTCAAATACTCCAATTAATAAGTAAGGGGTGAAACAGATCCGATTTTAAAAATTCGTGATTTTCGTATTCCTTAGACCTATAAGAACCTTCCTTACTAACATTTTCCTCACTTTGAACAATGAGAAAATTAGGGTAGTTTTCGCACCTTAAAAGGCAACAATTGTTAAAAAATTGAAAAAAAAAACAAACAAATTCCATTACGAAAAATTTTTCTTGGAGTTTTTAAGAATATCTGATCACGAATCCGAGATAGAGCAACTAAGAATGGTTTTAACCAATTAAAACCCTATTGAAGTGACAGGGATGAAACATATTATTTTAATTCCAATTTTTGTCCCTAAAATTGTCTCTCGTGAGATTTCAGAATCGCTGGTCCAAAAAAAACAAGGTTTAAAAGTAAATGAGGATAGTTGCAAGCCCCTTTAGAAACACTTATAGAAGTGACAAGAATAAGAAACCTCAAAATTTAGTTTGAGTAGGCAATTTGGGCTGGATCCTGATCGATATATCAAAATTTTAATCTTATTTTCATTTACGTTATCACAGGATCATCTATTCAAAATATCAAAAAACCTCTCCTCTCTACCTCTCTTCACTCGTTTGTAGATTGAATTTAAAAAAAAAAAAAAATGAATGCTTAGTC
Organism: Chrysopa pallens; assembly: GCA_020423425.1. NCBI lineage: Eukaryota > Metazoa > Arthropoda > Insecta > Neuroptera > Chrysopidae > Chrysopa > Chrysopa pallens. The sequence goes on along the minus strand of CM035594.1, from coordinate 9,836,812 downwards.
CTTACCTACCTTCTAGCATGATTCTCTGTTCAGATCTGTACCTTGATTAAAGTTTATAAACATAAAACACCTTTTCACCCCTTTAGAGGTTGAATTTCAAAAAACTCGAAACACCTCTTCTCCAAAATTTCAAGCGTCAATTTTGAGAGAACTCTAGGATTTTACGAATAAATTTCGATTTTTTGCTAGGAATATTTTGAAATATTTTGATCTAGGAAATTGGGGTAAAAAATCGAAATTTTTAAAGCGCCGAGGCTAACCGGTTTTGATTATATATTGATATGTCACCCAGTATATATAAGAGATTACTAGAAGATCGTATCACCTAGAATTGATTTTATTATCGACTCGTTTGTAATTCAAATTAATTAAATTTATTAACATGAACGATCAATTCAGTTAATGCAAAGCTTTCTGGTATGTTCTGCGTTATTTTTTCGTTGTTCTCTGAATACGAATGCGGTTAAGTGGATAAAGTGGCTCGCCGTAAATTGGCTTTGTTTAGTGTTTATGGTTCATATAATTGGTTTTTTAACCTATAAAAATTTGAATAGTTTTTGATATAATATTTAATGATTAAAACTGTCTTAACGAGTGAGTATATGCATACTAAATTTGTATTAGTATGCATTCCCTAAAACGCAAATGTTGTATTAATTATGGAATATTCAATTCAATATGTTTTCAATAAAATTATCTTTTTGATAGCATATGTAAAATATATTTGTGTTAAAAAGTAACAAATTGTAAACAATTTGAAACTAAAAATGATAATTATACTAATACTAAAGATAATATCAGTAATAGAAGGGAATTGGGATTTAAAAAAACGATAAGTTTTTAATAAAGACAATATCTTATGCATTATAAACTGGTTTTCTTTGTATTTGTTTTTCGTAAATTAGGTATTTTCTCAAAAGCCAATAAACGTACCGTAGTCCAGATTAATCTTAAAAAATGTACTTGTGTCAGTGATGTGTACATATGATGATATATATATATATATATATATATATATATATATATATATATATATATATATATATATATATATATATATATATATATATATATATATATATATATATATATATATATATATATCCACCTCGTATATTATTGATGAATGTACTTTTAATAATTTATATATGCCTAGTGAAACAACAACTTTTTCCTCTACAAAAATTCTGAAAAAAATCGTATTGTCTCTTCCGTGAAACTTTCAATTTTTTAAATAAAAAATGCTAAATCATTATTGTCCAACATTGAGTCTCAGCCAACTTAAATATGTTTTGCCTTGACGTATTTACATTTTTTATTTAACAATCTTTATAGTGCAATAAAAAAAAACGAATGTCAATTTGAAGCTTATGAAGACAAAACGGACCACTTTTCAAAATGTTGCCGAAAAATATGTTACACTTATTAAGCAACCGATTTCCAAATTTTGAAAATGAAATGGTACGGTTTTGGGCAGCCGGTCTATACAAAAAATTAAAATTATACTTTTTAAATTTCAGATTAATGCATCACGATCAAAATTAGAGAAAAAATGCTTCTTTGCCCTTCGCCACCCATGTGGCGTCTTAATTGTATATACCTATAAATAATTATCAATTATTTAATATATTACTATGTTTTTCATAGTCGTCTCATTTTAAACGCCTGTCCGATTCTCAACCGTTTATAAATTTTTTTATTATAAATTTTACATAACCAAATAAAGGAATGTGTATCAGTTTTTAAGCCTTATTGAAAGGAATATAAATTATTTTTTAATTTAATAGATTTTTTTTTTAAATCCGATAAAAAACAGATATATCGAAAAAAATCCCAAAGAAAACTAAAAGCCTATTTTTGCCAATGCATGTTTTTACCTTTGAGAAAATAAAATAAACGATATTCTATAAGAAATCACATTTAAAAATTTATCTTTTTAAATTTGTTCACCCAAAATTTAATAATACTAAGCGCGCAGATAAATCGTTGTTTGATGAGCCTATCTGTATGTAAAAAAAAAAAGCGTTTTAAAATGCATTTCACTCAAAACGTATACCTATAGCATCTGAAATTAAAATTTTAATATAAACAAATGTGTCATGATTTATTTCATGTGCCAATTATTCTTAATTATTTAATTGAAATCCATTAATATAAAAAAGAAATGAAAACGTCAAGGTAAATATATCTCAGTAACGTATATCAACTATAAATTGAAATACCTATACATACATATATATTATTATTTATAGAATAAATTTATAAAAACTTTCATTTTGTGATAGCATAGAAAACATTTTATATTAGATGAGGAATAATAGCAAAAAATAACTGAATTTTGGAATATAGCTTGTAGTTTTTTGTAATATGTAAAGGAATATATATGAAACTTTGACTCGGTTCAAAATACAATTTTGTTTATGCAATATTTGCTAGGGATATATATGACTACAATTAATTTCCTGTGTCATATTCTAAGTTTCAAAACATAAAACTCAAACATAAAAGAAAGATCGATGAAATGCAATAATAATATTGACTTGAAGATAGGTACTAAAAACAAACGGACAACAAAATTTGGTAGAATACAGCCAAAGCATGAAATAAGAAAAAAAAACCTTGATTTTACGAAATAATAAAGTTAAATTTATGAAAAGTAATTTTTTTTCTCCCTCTTTTTTTATTTTGAAAAATACATTTAACTATTAAATAATTATGTTTTCACGTAAACTCAATTTAATTTGTCTTATTGCTTAAAAATAGTATTTAAATTTACTGTTAAAATCGACAAAAATAAATACTTAAATACAATACGAAGTATTGAATACATAATTCAATAAATACCTACTTCGTTTTCCTACTATGAGCAATGTAAGTTCAATAAACAGTTATACGTAATGTTCTATGAGGAACAACAAACTTTTTGAGAATAATTGCAAAACAAATAAAATTCGAAAATTTGCTGTATAATTTACGCCATATTTAAACATGACATTTGACGTTTTTAATTCGCTTGTAGTAATGAAATAAAGCATTTTTCGAACTATCAAACGAACATTAAGATATCTCAAAAACTCATTATTCATGTAAGAACAATGGGGGGCCTAAACAAGTTTCACTTAAAATTGATTCGGCAACATACGGTTTATCCTATTTAAGTTACTCTCAACATAATTCCATTGACAGAATGAGGTGTCCTTATTTTATACACTCAAGTAGCTAGTAGATTAACTGCTCTGCTATACTTACTAAAACTAGTCTAATATATTTATTACAGTTTACATAATATGATTGGGGAATTGGTATTTTATATAGGCCATAATACCAGTTTTACCTTTATTTTCGTGTTAATTAACCCGAGTGTTTCATATTACTAAATATAAAATAATAATAATGTGTAATATTAATTATTATGTAAAATAAATTATTGTTGTTATAATAATTAAACTTGTAATGAATCTCTTATTTCTAATTAAATATTTTGTACAATCAATAATGTACAATTTCCAAAAATTGTTTGGTTTAGACCTTGTCTAAAACTACAATTAAAATTCGTATTTTACAATATCTCCTAGAAATGCAGTGCATACATTATTTCATGTAAATACATTAATCGTTAATCTGAACAACCACCCCCCTCCACCCATTTAAAATGTCATTTTCTCCAAAATGGATTGAGGGATAAAATTAATAATACAGTAACTAATTAGCACATAAATAGCACTAAATTATTTATTAGTTTGGAACAATTTTGTGATCAGGAAAGAGGACTAGGTTTACATTGGTAAATTGCTTGAAATGATTGTCAGAACGTGACGTTAATTGATTCATGATACAAAGCGACTGATCTTTCATCTCAATTTTGTAAAAATAATATTTGTTAAAATATAAAATGATGGCGTTGCAAGTCTAAGCTGCTTAATAGATCACTGAGATATACTACTGATTAATCGAATTTCCTAAATTGAGAACGCTGTGTAGGTCACGTTGTTTTTCGGTTAAATAATTTAGTCCAAATCGCGGAAAACTATCAAAAGGTTCAAGTCACGTAGACAAAGGTATTTATAGACTTCAAACTATTTTGTACCATTCTGTAATAAACATTTATAAAATGGACAGATGACGCATGTGTAAGCGATCTTGGATATTGAGGATGGAGTTTTCGACGGCCATACTATTGAATTTGTAAGTAAAATATTTGTCTGTGGCATTCACTTAATTTACTGAAAAATTACGCGATGCTTATCATTTCTGAGAATACGCCAAATCGACAATCGAAAAAATAAAAAATACAGGCGTCTCTTCCAATATCCCGAAATAAACCGCTGGATTCACAAACTAAGAGTCCAAAAAAAAAAATGAAACAAAACCTCATTTTGCTAGTTCAAAATTTCCATTTCATAAATATATAACCTAAAAATGTATATAAGTACTAATTTTTCATTTACGTTTGTAATAGAATATCTTGGAAATACTTCTACAGAACATCAGTAATAGAGATACTATTTTTGCGCATAAATAATTCAAAATTTGATTAAATTATGAATTAAATAATTCAGTATTTCATTTAATAATTTGGTATGCCCCATATGAAAACAGAGATGTCATCTTTGCTGGCTGATTAACAAATATATGAACAAATGAGGTAATTCTTATCGAGATCAAAGGACAAAATTATTTATTCATTTTTTTTTTTTACATTTTTATACTCTCTTTTTTGTTTTGGATTTTTTCATTTTCTTCGACTTTCTCCCCTTCTTTCTATTTTACTTTTTTACCTCCTCTTCACATTTTCATGCATTATCATCGATTTCTGAGCTTAAGTCCAAATTTCAAGTATCTAACTCATCGAGAAGATAGTTTACAATATTCCACCCGGACAGATTTGTTAAAATGGAAATTATCATTTAAAGATAATTTTTTCGATTTTTTAAATCATGTAGGATAAGATTTAATAAAGCGTGTCCTCTATAAAATTCTCGTTGATGCAAATAAAAGGATTTACCAAATGGCCGTTGAAGAGACTTCAATTACTGCATTGAATTACTTATATTTTTTATTAAAACTTTATTTAAGCAGATTATTCATTCTGTATTTATATTGGTGACGATAAATTATAATTTGTGTAAATATCGAATTTCAAGGTAATATTTTAAGCATAAATCTACTTCTACTAGTTAAATACTGAAATATTAACTCCTAGGAATTAGATATTATTTGTACCAACATTACCAAATATACGAATAAATTATAAACTTAAATTGTTTATTTGCTTTAAGATTTAACTACTATACGACACAAATTTCTGTTTAATCATTTTTAATTTCAAGTATTAAAATTATAGAAACCATCTTCATATTTATTTACCCACAGTAAAACGTGTTCATAGAAACGTTAATTTATCTGTCATAGTTGTTTCTACCTAGAATCTTTGAATATTTGAAGCATTTTTTTGAAATATCTTGCCATCGCAGTTCAGCAACATCAGACGCAATAGACTTATTGTACCCGATTTAGGCATGTAATATTTATAATGATATATTAACTCCGATGAGCGTGCCTGATAATCTCCTTAGAGTGGACTAACTGTATCTGACAGGCTCAGCTCGGAAAATTGGAAATGTATCTAATTACTATAACGGAAAAAATGAAATATAAAGACTTAAGTAGTAAAAATAAGAATTTTAAGAATTTTTAGCAAGGTCATATGATTCTTAGACCCTATAAAAGAAACAATAGAAATCTTCGGTTTAATCTAATATCTACTTAAAAATATTCTAAGTAAAAATTTTTAATGAAAAAAGGTTTACATTAACCTTCAAAATTGTGAGGAACTCGGTTGCGATATGCCTGAAAACCCGAAACTGCTTCCCACTCATCGGAGGCACCGGAAGTTAGAAAACTATTAGTAGAGCAGGGTATAATCTATGATGGAAGGGAAAAGCGAGGCGTCAGAAAATAATTGTTTAGTCTTTGATATCAGTCACGTCCGACGGAAGGTTAAATAAAGTCTCAACATCATAAATTCTAGAAAATATTACAGACTCTAAAACAAATTTGGTGTAGATGTTTATAAGATTATCTAATTAGTCCATTTCTTCAAAAAATGTGTTTGTTTCTTAAGAAGAAAGAAAATTCATTTAAAACTGCACAGATTTGCCACAATTAAATCTATTTTTATACATTTTAATAATGTTAATATGTAACTCTTAATTTTTCATTTGTTGATCATTCATTTTTCCGATATGAAGTACCTTTTACATAATGAATCTTGATTATCATCAAATTTATAATATTTCGATTAATAAGAGTAATAAGTAACAAAAATATAATAAGAAAACATACTTATAAATTTAAGTAAAATTTTACAAATTCCAAAGCTGTCTATGAATATATTTAATTTTATAAATGATCGAACATATTATTGACGAGATACATCTTTACGAATAACAATTTGTTTTAAAATTTTGCAAAAATAACCTAGTTAGCCTAGTGAGATATTTTGTTATTAGCTTGTGAATTCTAAATTTTTTTTATTCCTAAATTTTGCTCGTATTTGAAGGTTCATAGAGTTGAATGTAACGATTTTTATAAGTTTTCAGAAAAATTATTCAAGTTTTTTTTTATGATGACTCAAAAAACTAAAAAGTTTCGCAGATAATCTATGTCGTTAATCTATAGAAGTTCTGCAGAAAATATTTTAAATTTAAAAATGATAGGTATTATTGACTATATTTTTAACTGGTCATTCGTATGAATCTTCCTAGGATCCTAGACCATTTTAATGACTCATTGCTATTCTAATATTTCAAAACCCTAGCATTTGAGGTTAACTTTTATTTATTTTTAATTTTTATTTGTACCCAACGAAACAAAACTAAAAAATGTTGCATTTCAACAGGTTTTCTGTTTTAATAAATAATTTCAACATATAAAATACGCATAAAAAATCAATTGCAGAGTAAATAAAAAATTCATTCTTTATAGAGTAAATTGCAATTGAAATAAAAAGTTAATGTCTTTATTGATGTTATTGTTAGTGTCTCTATTAATGGGAAAAGAATTTACGAAATACTTTCAAATACATTATTTTTCAAACATTATTTTACTACGTATTACATATATGTGAACATTGATTCTTTCATTTTCACTATTTTATCTTTATTATTTTGTTCTATCCGATAAACTTTAACATACGATGGATGCATGATGCTTTTTCGCCTCAAGTGTTCTTTCCACTCATATATTTTTTAAAGACAAATAAAATCAATAAATTATTGTATTTTTATAGTAAAAAAAAGGTTTAAAATCAATTCGACAAATTTTTGTTACTACTTTAATTAAAGCATCTTTATTTCTAAGAACATGGATCTGAAGTTATTTTTTATTTGAATCATTACAACTAAAAAAAAGTTCAAAATTCTGTTCAAATAAAGAAGAAGAAATGAACCAATGATGTCTTTCATTCACCATGTCATGTATGTAACTCTTAGAAACATATATTGAAAATAATTTTTAAGAGCTTAATCTTGATTTTCGAAATAATTTTAATTTTATATTGAGTTTTATTTTAGTATTTAGTCTAGTTTCACATTTTAATGTATAAATTGGATAATTAAGTATCAATCAACTTTCCAACAAAATATGTGAGAGAAATTTTAATATGTGGATGCAGGAAATAATGCTTATGGATTGGAAGATTAGTATAATGTGTCCAGTTCTTCAATACAGCAGTCTCCGTGGAATCAATTTGATTGCTCTCAACGATACTATTCCAAAGATTAAAATCATATTGTTTTAATCACAGATGTGCAATTAACTTTAAATCAGTCCAACTACTGGTTGATCCGAATTATAGTAATATTTACGACCATCAACGTGCGACTTTTAAAGACGCTTTCTTAGTCTTTATTCATGCAGCATTGAAAGAAATCTATATATTGAACAGATGAAATAATATGACAATGGAAATCATCAATATGATTTTCAGAGAGTTGCAATTTAAAAAAAACAAAGACAATCAAACCCTTTTCAAAACGAAAATTGAACCAAATAAAACTTTCTCACAACTGTGCGTACCCATGTAGTAGACACCCGGACTTGATGTAACACTGGTTGGAGGGATCTAGCATAGAACATTTAATATGGTACTTTCGAACAAACCTCGAATTTCGAATTACAGGACTGTTTTATGTATCCAGTGTTTACACCTTTACCTAAAGTCCAAAGATGAAAGTCGAGTGGAAAATTAGTCAGCCAATTTTGGTGCAGTACTTGGTATGGAGACATATGTTGTAGGAGATATAATTTCTAATTAACCGAACTTCTGAATGAATCGGGCAAAGAGCGTAGACTTATTAAGATAAAAATATGTTAGCCACTTGGTGCATGCAGATTGTAAAAGATTGACATATGAGAGAATGTATGGTAACAAAGAAAGGTGCGGTACGAAATATAGAACGATAAATGAAGTCGATACACAAGCAGGATATGAATTTCGAAAGCTCCCCACACTATGTCATAGGCAGACAAAAATAGGCAAAACGTTTTGAGGTTCATTGAACGATGCTTCTATCTTTTCTCTTTTATTATTGTATTACAATTCAGATTAATAAAATTATCGTCACCTAATTAATTTGAATGAAATTATTTCACACCGAATAGTTAAACGAGTGCGAAACTCTAACTGATACACGCAGCATATAGATACCGTCAGATTAATGAAAATTTATATTTATGAAAAGTATGGTAGAAATGTTTGTCCATTGTAAACCCATAAAGTATATGAACAATAATAAATTACTTTAAATCATATTAAATATAAAATGAAACAAAATATCAATACAGCACATAAAATATTTATTACTTATCTCATAAAACTACAATAATAAGTTTTAATTTTATAAAAACAAACAATAATAGTAAAAACAATAATCATAACATCTAGGCTATGTCGTTGCTACTATTATACGACTAGTGTAAACTGTAAAAAAATGAACCTAAAGTAGTTACAATTAAACTATCTATAGTAGTAACCTTACGCATAATCGAAATGTCAAATTATTTTTTAAACATTACTTTGTGTTAAACATATAAAACTTGGTAAATAAATAAAAAACACCTTCGATTTGGAACTATAAAATAATCCGGTAGTTTGCGTCCCGAGAACATAGCTTTCTAGCTTATTAATGTTTTAGAAACATTAAGATAAGCAAAATGATAGAGAATCTTTGTATCAATTAAGACTGAGGTAATACTAGAGTTTAATGTGATGCAACACTCGTCAAAGAATTGTACACTTCGATGTATGATTTAACAAAAATAATTGTATAAAATTAACTTTTGAGACGGCAATAGTCAATTAAACAAAGATCTCAAACTTTTGAACGAGTGAATATTGCCTTCGTGTGTAGGTGTTTCCCGGAAATCCTTTAAGAATTGTATGGTAAATTATATTCCACTAGTCACTTTACGCTTGTTGTCTAAATAACATAGACAAAATATTTTTTATGTTTTATTTACACCGTGTTTCACTGTGTACTGGGCGGTGGTTCACGTGAATTACTCAGTGACCCATTCCGACTGCTTTTAAAAATAAAAATATCATAGAAAAGTAGATAATTAGTGTTCACGTGAATGTGAAAACTACAAGGTTTCCAAGGAGTATGTTCTTTAAAGTACAACCTTGGAAGTAATATAGATACGAGTAAAAATTGCTTCACTGTTATACAGTCTACCCAACCTATGTAAAAAATTTCATATAATTTACCTCTCTACAAATAAAATTTCTATATATAAAAGGGTAAATGATTTACTGACATAATAACGCAGAGGCAAGACCGCTTGGTCTAGAAGATTGAAATTTTCATGAAGGTCTCATATTTTACTAACAAAGAAAAACAAACCACAAAATTAAAAATATTAAATTAAAATCAGAGGGTTCTTTTATAACGTACACAAGACCAAAGAAGCGATTTTTTGAAATTCAACTTTGGAAACGGGAAGACGGGATCTTAGAATTCGATGAAGGTACAGTCCAAACTGCTAAGTGAGGACGCTTGAAATTTTGAAACGAGTATCCTATTATAGCGTACGTCAGGAGCATAAAAAGACTTTTCGTCTAAAAGAACAAGTGTATTTACATTTTGAATTATTTTATTAAGGTAATGCCTAAACTTTTTTGGATCCTGTTATAATCCTGTAGGTAAATATTATGTAAGGAGTTTTTAAATGGAACCCCAAAAGGGGGTGTAGAGAGGTTAAGGAGGAGGTGGGTAAGCTTGATATTTTAAACAGATGATCCTGGTATAATTTAAATGGTTACTATGAAATACTTTTATTTAAATTATATTAAAGGGTTGACTCAAATTTTGATTTATCGATCAGGGTCCAAAACGCAAAGTCACCTCAAATTTAACCCACAAGAAGATGCAAACTACGTTTCTGGTATGTTTTATCAAATTTTTTAATTATGTGTAGAATCGTAAATTTTTAAACTACTTTAAGCCGATGCTAAAAATTATTTGTTCAACAGGATAGATAATCCCTGGATACGTAGGTTACATCTAGTTTTAATCAATTTACTTGTGACTTTCAAATTTTAATATTAAGTCGAGTAACAAAGCCCATTTCCTCTTTATCAGTGTACCCTGCCGTAAAGATTTGAGTCCCGCTAAAATATTCTACGTCTTTGAATTTACTAGAAAGTCCGCCACAAGATACACGTAGCTTCCATATTTTAGCCAAACTTGAATATTTTATCTTAAAATTTGTTTAAAATTTTCTGTAGGTACCAACTTATTTAGGAGAAATATTTTATTTATTATATTATCATTTATGACTACAATTTATAAATCTTTTGACTGCTGATTACTTATTACAACCCGTTCCATGCCGAGATGGATAATATACATAAACAAGCGACCACAAAGAGCTTTCGAGGCAATTCATAGCAAAATTTTAGAATATACGTAGTCTAAGTATACTAAAAAATCGATTAAGAGATTTCCAAAAAACAAGAAATAAAAACATCAATTTTACTTTTAATCCAACTAGAAGTTTATCTTAATTTGGTAAACTTACAAAACAAAACAATCAAATACCTTATTCTGTGTTAAATACATTATAGAAAATTAATTTAAATTTTAAACACATTAAATGTAAAACAAACAATAAAAACATTGAGAATCTTGTAGATGTGATTACGAATTAAACATAAACCTAAAGGTTTTGCGAATCAAGAGTATTACAAATTCTTTAAATTTTTCTTGACTACACATTGTATAAAACAATATAATCTAAAACTATAAAAATTAAGGGTAAGTTGGTATTCTTCGGGGTTGATATAAGAGTTATATATCTGGCATGTGTCCTTTCAAGACCATTTGGTATCGTCTAAGTATAAAATAGCAGACTTAACATTTTATTCAAACTAAACATTTCTCAATTATGACTCGTGCAATTCACTGGTCCGTCTTAGAAACTAGTTACATTGAAAAAGGTAATTTACACCGTTTTTTTTAAGCATGTTACGGTAGCTATACAGTTGTGTTAGGAACAAGCCCTCAACGACTTTAACTTTTATGTACTTAAAAGCGGTAAGAGATAAAATTTGTCAAAAAATTTTCGGCTTAATGAGTAGGTTATAAAATTTTCAGCATCTGAAAGTTTTCAAACATGTATGAGTTTATACAGTTCACACACATATACCTTTAATATGCATGTAAATTGTACATATGAATGTTTGTTAAGTTTTAGACGAAGAATATAAAAACATCCAGGTTAGTTTTCTGTTTCTCTTCACTACTATTAGATTTCGAGGCATAAAAAGATGGAAAGGATTAGTTCTTATCTGCTAGCACTTTGAATTAGATAAGTAAAGATAATTGCAAACACAGTGGGATAAAGTTACTTGGGAGAAATCGTACATGAATAACGGTTGGCAAGCTTAGAAATTGAGAAATAATTACAAAGACGTGTTTCAAAGAGGTTATATATGTACTTTCCAATGCGAATACCTGATTCATACTTTCAATTAGTTTTCTTTTTTTTACAAGAACAAATTTATTATTGTATTTTGAATTAATAAAGGCCTCGAATATATTTTTTGGGGAACCCAATGACTATATTTTTAATTTGTTATTATATTTAATAAAATAAATTTCACCCGGCAAGCAGATGAGTAAAGGATGTCTCTAACTCATAGCCTCAATTACTTAAAGATTTTTCAATACTTTAAAATAAATTTTTTTTCTTTTGCTTTAAAAAGAGGCAAGAAGTGTTCTCGGCATAACTTTGCGATAAAAGATAAATGAATTTGGATCTTGAGATAAGTTTCATGAGCAAATAAAATTTTTATGAGTTATTTAAATGAATTTAGCACAATTCATCAGTTCGGTAGATCATTTCAGGAGAAAAATTTATGTATAGATCAAATTCTCGCCTAATTGGTTCAATCGTTCTGAATTTCCAATCACAGATTTTGTTTTCAATAACACATCGAACAGATAATAGAAAACTTCCACAAAACAGATTACATAAAATGAAATAAATATTTCCAGAGAATACTTTTTTATAGCTGGGTACAGTATGTAAATCTTTTTGATTTTAAGATAATCAACATGGAAAATTTGCAGACAAGAATTGAAGTGAATAGAAGAACAAATTGTAATATAATGACAAATATATTACAAAAGAAAACCACATAGGAGTTTATATTTATGCTGGGGCTTCATTTTATTGTCGTTGTCGGATCCACTTAAAGTTAAGACTATATTATTTTCGAGTCTGTATATAATATCTGTTTTTAAACATATATTCTGATATAAGCTTATTGTTTTTCTACTGAAAAGGGAAAAAATTCATAGTTGCTTTAATATTGTAGGTAATTATTAAAATACAATTTAAACTAATGTAAGTTTGGATTCGCAAGTTCGTCAAAAGTTTTGACCGCTCTTAAATGGACAACTTTTATATGATGACCATGGTATGAGTGTGTGAGATAATAAGTGTGCACTAGCAGTAGTTAGTTCAGTAGTGGTACGTGTGTGGTAAGTATGCTCCATTTTGCACGGTGAATTATAAGTGCAGCCATTATTATATCAGTTTTGGTCAGACTTTTTTAACATGTAACATCCAGAACTTTTAGATGGCCGTGGTTCGTTGATAATAAATAAATAAAAATGAGCTAGCCTTACAGTACTCGCAGATGATACGTTACATCTGATATCTTTCCTTACATATACCCAAAATTAAAATTGTATCCTTAAAAAATTGATTCGGGTGTTATTGAGCACACCGTATTCCCAGCCAATAGAACTGCTTCATATTGCTTTTTTTACAATAACAACAGTATGAAAATTAACTTGCGATATCATCGTTTGCAGTTCATAATTGATAAAAGAGCCACTTTGTCAGATCACTTCACAAAGTCTTAGAGTCCATAAAATTCCCTGCAAAGCAGTTTCTCAATCGAGTCTGTTTAAAAATAAATGAATTTATCGTTGAAAATCCGTTGAAAATATTTCTAGATACTTCTTTGCATATTTAACATTATGGATAAATCAAAAAGTATTGACTTTTGGAAAAGTTATAGACTTTTGTTTCAAACTTAATTTTTCGATTTCTGTGATTGCATGTTACAACTTTAATCCCTTAAAAGGCGTCCATTTTTAAATAATTTTGGCTGACGTATTTTTATTAACCCGCATAATAAGATGAAAATAGAAGTAGTTCTAATCAGTACCGAGATAAATGACTCTCGCCCTTCTACCATTCCTAGAAAATAAAAATATTTTTGATTGCATTGTTCTGAATAAAAAAATTCCGATTATGCTCATTAGCATTAAAAAGAAATATTTTTCTAACGCAAAGATAAACGTCGAGAATAAATTTTATCATGAATGAAATAATTTAGATAATGAGAAAATTATCGGCATGATCCCTAAAGATTACATTCACCGCGTCTTGTTTATAATGTTGAATATACAAACTATGAATGAGTAAAAGCTTTTACAATTAATGTTTCAAGTTCAGACGATTTTAATTTAATCAGTTAATGAAAACAACACAGATTTAAATAAAATAATAAACAGAGTTAAATAACATAGTTAAATAACATAGGTGTGAATATAATGCTGGCTGGCGGCATCAGGGCAAGTTGTTTTAAGAATTAATTATTAAAAACTACCACAGTCATTCAAAATACTTTGCCATACCAACCTCTAAATAATCTGATTATTAAAGAGTTAGACTATCACAGATTGATAAATCTCTAATAAAGACACTATTTTTGGGCTCTAAAAATAATTATTCAAATCTAGTGAAATTTAGTAATGTAGAGACACTTGACATAATAACAGAGGGTGTGTCGAAGTTCCCGAAAAAAAATTTCTAAAGTGAAATCGAAACTTCAAAAACCCTTCATAAAGATGATCTTTATATAGAAGTTTTAATAATTATTACAATTAAGAAAAAATTGACGAGGATGAGCCAGATTTTATAAATTTTAACAGTTAATATCAAAACGGTGAACAAAAATTTCGAAAACTCCTTAAGTATAAATTTTAGTTAATTCTTACAAATTATTTTTGGTAAAAATACTCATGTTTCATATAAACGCATCCATATTGGATTTGCCAACGGAATCCTTATCACCGACCTAAAATACCCGCGAGTGAAACATTTAATAATTTTTTGGTAAAATACATAATTTTGAAGTCGCTGTATTGAATTTGCCATTTTTAAATTACCAATTTTCAAATAAAAAGTGTGATTACTGACAGCGAAAATCCTCGAATGACAAATTTTTTTCATTTTCCAGTAAACAAGTGTTTAATTATAATGTAATAATAATTTATCAGTTAATATTTTTGAAACATTGAGTATCGCTCTTTATTGCCGTCACTGATGACAACTTATTTTCAAACCTTTCACATATTTAACTCTCTACATTGTATTTTTTTCTATATTGGGTTTTTAATTACAGATTGTGAATACTTTTCGGAAGTAAATTAATTATGTTGAACAATAGAAACGAGTTTGGGCCATTCATATGGTAATCTATCATCATAGGGAAAACGTTAAATCAATTTTGAAACACTTGTTATCTTTTGTATCTTGATAGATATACTACAATTTGAACCAAGGTACCTTGGTTCAAATTCATATATACTCTTTGAGAATTGTATTTCAGAAAATTATTTCTTAGTTTGCATGTATGTTATATGATAACAGGACATATTTATGTTATATGATAACAGGTTTGAGCTTATTTGAATTTAAAATTTCAAAATTTAAACCCCTCTTTAGGGTTTTAGGGTTTTAATTAAAATTAATTTTTGCATAGGCCACGACTACGTTATACAATAAGATCTTCTAATCAAAATTAATTTCCACGTTTTCCACTAATATTACACAATAATGGACATTTGTTAATGTCCTAATAATAAGTAGAGTATATTTTATTTTGATTTTCAAATTTAACGATTTTATCATACCATGACGTCATACGATGAACACACCTTCTAAGTTTCAGACCCTATTCAGCACAAACGATTTTAAATATACAAACAACCGATATAACAAACGCTTTTGTAGATAAAATATTCATTTTTATATTCACGCACTTAACACATTATTTTTTATTTATAATTAATATCAAGAATGAAAATACAATTTTCCTAAATTTAATTATTCTTTTTTTTTTCAACACTCATTCGTTTCGTGTTCGTTTCATCATTACTTAATGCATTATTTATTCCTAATTCTAAGAATTCTATAAAAAAATATTCAATTACGAAAACTAAATTAGTAAATTCTTAAACATAACAAGAAAGAGCAATTGTAAGAGGGATGTTGATTGAATTGGTTTTTTTTTATACTTTAATTGAAGCATTAACGTCAAGAATATGGAGCTTAATTTGTTTTTTTAAAAATAAACAAAATATCGACATTCATAATTCAGAATTAAACAAAATAAATATATTTCGATAATGATTACTTAGTTTTACAAAAAATATATGGAAAATAATATTTGAAAAAAATTAAAATAGTTATAAATGTACCATGTTTTTATAACGGTATAAAAATTTTGAAATAATTTCAAACAAAAAATATTGGGTGCATGTCGCAGCTTAGTTAAAGTAGTTAATTTTATACTTTGAAGTTCGTTATAAAAACATGGTACATTAAAAATTATTTTTATTTATGATTATTTTATGCTTTTCAGGGTTATATGAATGAAATTTGTCGAATAGTGAATAGAATTCTTAATTTTTTTTGTTTCTTATTTCTGTTGTTTTGTTTCCGTCTTTTTCTTCATCTTTTTCTTCCTTCTTTTCATTTTTCTAATTTCTTTCATTTTTTGTATTTTAGAGCTATGGTCCAAATTTGAAATATCTATTTCACCGTGAAGTTAGTTTAAAATGAAATACAAAATTCCACCAGGGTAGACATATAAGAAAACGAGTTAATAAAAAACATTTGAAAAATAATCTTAACTGGCTGGCTACTAACTGCTTCGCTCTCGTATCAATTTTAGTTTAATCTTATAATTATTTTATAATTATTAATGAGAACTGTAGGATTTTTCGAATAAATTTCGATTTTTACCCCAATTTCCTAGATCAAATTATTTGTGTATTTTATAAAAACGTATTTCGACAACAAAGTATGCAAACCGTCACTAAATTAGCAACGAGTAACATCTCATCAGAGATTCATTACAGCTAGCTAATTCATACTGATGATGACTACTTTGTAGTCGAAATAGGTATTTATAAAATACAAAAATAATTTGATCTAGGAAATTGGGGAAAAAATCGAAATTTATTCTTATAATTATTGTTATGGTATTGAGTTATTTTGTGGTGTAAAATAGCAAATTCAGTATCTGTCGGTCGTATCAATGAAGTACGAAAATCACATTCTGGCTCGAATCAATCCTGCACGATGTAGTTTTTAAACAATTGAAAGAAGTGAGAGTTCAATTGTTTTAAATGGAAAGAAGAGTTTTTAGTATTATTAAACAGCTGATATATTTAATATAAAAAAAAAAAACTTGGATAGCTATATTGTGGGTGGTAGTTTTTTTTTCCTAATTTCTGTTCGAAATGAAACCTATAGAATAAAAATTTATCAAAAAAAAAAAATTCATATTTTTATTTAAATTTTTTACCACTAGTAAAATAAATTAGTGGAATATTTTCAAAATTTCGATATGAAGTTTTCACCGGAAACACGTCTGTTAACCCCTTAGATACAAAACATCGTGTTTTAGAATTTTGTTTGTGTGTGTGTGTTTGCGTGTATAATTGTGTGATTATGTATTTTACAGCGATATCGAATCGAACTCTTTATTCAAATCACACCAAATTTCATATTCTGTTTTCATATTACCTTTAGTTGTGCCTAGACGCTTTTGGTTATAATCTTACAACTGGGTGTCCTCTTCTTTAAATGTGCAATTTTTTGACATAAAAATGAAAAAAAATTAAATAAACATATTTAGCTACACCCACAATAGTGTACTTACAAAGTAAGTACACACTTTAAGATATTACTTTAAGATATTTGTGTACAATTGACAATAATGTATTGATTGTTATTTGCTTTTAAAAATTTATAAAAACGAAGCTAATATGTTTATTGGACAACTATTTGATTGTAACAGTATCATTAAAAAATAGAAATAGTTTTTTAAAGAAATTAAATTATGGAAGTTTTATTGTTCTGACAAGTTAACACAAAAAGAATATATTCATTAATCAGAAATATATTATGTGTTTTTAAATTCTCAGAAATTCGAACATCTACAAAACATAACAATATTATATTCATCTTATTAATATAAATATTATATTAAAATGTTACCTGTCTACTATGCATTGCTGTCAAATTATATATAAAGTCCAATCAAAAAAAATCACACAGTGTATAATACTAAAGATGGTCCAATGAAGCGTCGTAGCAAATTTTTTATTTTTAATAACCAATTTACTGTCAACACATTTCTAACCAATGATGGCAATGTATAAAGACCACCCGGTACATAAACTATAATGCTCAGAAGATGAAGAAAATAATAATACGAATAGAATAAAGAATTTCACTACAATAGTTTATAATCTACCTAATATCACCTACATTACATCTTCTCAGATTTTGTAGTCATCAACAGATTTCAATATAACTAAAAGTAAGTACCTTCATCGGTAGACACATTCAACACATTTAACACAACAGTAGATTTTGAACAACGAATAGAAAGAATTTGTACAATTGACAGACAGTGTAATAAAAAATGACGACAATCAGCAAATTCAAATTTAATCACGTTTAACAAAATACAATTTGCTAAATCACATTTTTATTCTTATTCATCATTTGTTTCATTCATATAGGGACGGATACAACGATTATTTTAGTCAAAAATCTATAAAACAACGGTCTATAAAAAATAGGTATCTCACATTCATTATATGTGAATATCATTAGTGCAAGACAGTGTTGCAAACTTTTGACATTTTGTCCTAAATTTAGGAATATTTTGTAAATGTTGGCAAAGTTTTCGGCCAAAAATTTTTTAGAATTTTTAGTTTATATTTTGTTAGAATATAAAGCATATATTTACTCAAAATAATAGCACAAAATATCGATTATTTCACGTTAAATTGATAGTAGTGTTTATAATTGTCAATTTACAAAAGAATATCTTTTAAAAAGGACATGTCAGGGGTACATAGGCAAAGTGTAAATAAAGATCTCAGGTAGATGCATTAGAGCTGTTGATATACGCGTATGGATTTTGATGAGGCGAATGTATGTTTAATTTAGGGGCTTCTATACAAAGTTGAGGGTAAATTTTTTTAAAGGGTAGAAACACTAATTTCAGAAAACGGGATGTAATTAATACTATATATGAGTCAGTCAGTAATTAGTAAAAATTAAATTTTAATAAATAAACGATTTTCGAACGCTTTTTTCTCCAAAATGGGCGAAGGGAAAACTTAAAAATTCCATGTTTTGTTCATCTCCTTGGTATTAATTTAGTTATATAGTTATATACTATTTTGTCGATGAAATCACTTTCTTAAACACTTTTAAAATTTCATATTTTAGTTAGTTTTTTCAATTAGTTAGTTAGTAAGTGAATTTTGAATGATTTCATGTAAGTGGATAAAAAGCTATATTTTTACTAATAAAATTGAATCCTGAGGGAAGTATTTGATACATTAAATGTTAAATTTTAATTATCACTTTCAAAAAGACAAAATATGTGGAACTATGACTACGGCAGCTTCAAATCTTAATCAGTCTCTATTTTTAACCGATTTAAAAAAGGAAGAGATTATAAATTCGTTTGATTATTTATTTTTTCTAAATAATTGTTCATGTATGATTTCTTTGCTTATGAGGCTTTAAAAATTCTTATTACGTTGGATTCAATCCAGCTTTCAGAGAGGAGACAAAAATATGGTTTTGTGTATAAATTTCAACCAATTAAAAAAAAGCCGTGCTTTAATACAACAATTAAAAGTCAAAATCTCAAATTTTCAAAAAATAAACAATAAAGAAAAAATGAAAAATATTTTAAAACTTTAAAAAATAATTTCTTTGTTACCAATTACATTTCGAAGTCGACGCCAATTACATTCTTTGCTAAAAAATTCATTCGTTGGCCTAAGAAAGGTAATTTTGCCTGATGAGTAAAACTATAAACGGTCCCGTAGAACGTATAGAATAACTACAAAACTACAAATACCCAGAAAAATAATGAAATTTTCTAAAAAGAATTAATGTAATCAGCTCCGATAGTAACACTTGAGAGCATTAGTTGTTGTTGCGTGTCCCGTAGGCTCTTACATTGTGTATATTTTGTTTTGTTTGATTAATAAAAGTAGATTACAAATATTACACGAAAACATTCGTACAATTCCCCGAACATAAATAAAATTTCACACTAACAATACATTAGGGGAGATCAAAATTTTTATGATTAAAAATGGTAAATGTAACAAAAGAAACGAATGATTTTACTTTACCAGAAACAGAAAAAAGAAAAAACCTTTACATTTCTAGTAGATAACAATAACAAAAGACATTATTAAATATATGAATTAAATATTAAACCACATTCAGTGTATTACTAAAATGAAATCGAAATGGAAGAATAGAGAAATGAATAATATATTAGAAAATATCGAACAATATGTTTGAAACACAACACAACATAATATACTTTATATACCAGTCAACAGAAAATCGTCCACACCGGTAATGTCTTAAGTCTATATTTCTATAGACAAAATAAAAAAATTAATTAACATGAACTAAAACCCTCTTATAGAAATGTGCTCTTAAAAGTACGAAACAATAAAAGATTCTTATCCGAAATTGGATCCGTGTCACATGCCGAAAAATTTGTTTGTACTAAATAATACATATTAGAGGTCTTATGTGCCATGAGAAAAGTGGGGTTCTCAATTAGTACAGTTACAAAATGTTTACATTAATATCATTCAGTTAACCCATAAATATTAAAAAATTAAAATTAAAAAAAAACTAAAATCCTCCTCCGAAAATGTGCTCTCAAATGTACGGAACAAGAAAAACATTCTTATCCGAAATTTGATAATATCATGCCCTGAGGATATCCGTGGTCGCAACTCACCTGTCAACTCTAATGTCTATTATTTACACCTATAATTTCAGCAAAGAGGCATGCGACCACGGCTATCCTATGGATATCACCTTATCAAATTTCGGATAAGAATATTTTCTTGTATCGTACTCTTAAAAGCACGTTTCCGTAGAACGGTTTTAGTTCTACTCTTATTTTTTTATTAAAAATATTTTGGGGTTGACTTAATGATAATGTAAATATTTTGTAACTGTATTAATGAAGCTCTTTCCTTTTAAGAATTGCACTTTTTTGGATGAAGTAACATCCGTAATATTGATTTTATTCTCATTATTCTATAACAGTCAGATTGTAATACTATACATATGTACAAAACATACATACATACACTGATAATAGTATAACCTTCGTTTTTTGCTGTAATTGGTGTATTTATATCAAAGTAATTAATGCTTCAAACGTGAATTAATGATATGATTAACGTTTAATTTAAAAAGTAATAATTTTATGGTTTTATATTAAAATTCGAAAAATAGTACAAGAAGATTATTATTTGAATTTCAAATATATTGATTTTGGTTTCGATGGAAATAAACCTAAATAAAAATTTAATGAAACTCTTCTTACCTCTCCTGTTAGTATTAACGTACCAAAAAGTTTTAATTTCAAAAATTCACACGGTATTTCATTTGCTAATTTTTGAGAAATTGCTTAGACGTTATGGAGGAACAGAATGATTTTCGTTTTTTCACGTATATTTTGGCTTAAAATCTTTTGGATTTAAGTAAATTTAATTAATTTGATATCCACAAGACGTATTGAAGAGAAAAAATTATTTTTTACCCCTACTTTTTATGTTCTGACTTCCGCTATATATGTTTTATTCTTGAAAAATAAAGCCTATTATACCCGGAATATAATATCGAATCAATTTACACCTCATTCATGAAAATCGGTTCAATAGTTTAGCTGCTATGGTGGAACATACGTACATACTCAGGCTGCTAAAAACATAATCCATCTTTTTGGCTTTGCGGTAGTCGGGTAATTAAAAGTACTTCTATTTAAATGGAATTAATTTTAATACTCAGTCTTTCAATTTCGGCTTCGTACGTACACCCGGTGAAGAAACTATTTAGGGAATATGTGAGGTCAAGTAGGCACGGGATTGGGTATTAATGTTTGCGGATATACTAAATGAATCACAGGTTTTGGAGAAGATTTTGTCATTCCACTTAAATAAAATGGATAATCAGGTAGTTAATGTAAAATCTTAACGTGAAAATCAGATATGTCAACTCTTATTTGAAACTACGATTTATTGGATCTTTCCATGAAATATGTGCCACTGTTGATGTATTAATTTATTGATGATAATTTATGATAATTTGAGGTCCTACTGTCTCCAAAGGATATAACTGACCTATTAGAATGTTTTATAGAGGATTAAGTCAAATCCACTCGACAAAAATCACTCGAATATTAACGGCTGAAACCCAAAACTACTCGGCCCAGAACAACTCTGTGTAAAACCAATTGATTTAAAATCAATCGTCAAAAAAAAACAACTCGTTGTTTGAGGATGAAATTAGTTGGGTAGTTTAATCACAGGTTAATGCTAGGGCCAAAAACCACGCAGACCCATACTAACACAACTGTAATTATTTATCACTCAGGCAGTTTAATGACAATTTGTACGTAAGAGCCAAAAAAAACGCAGAACCGTACTAACAGACTACGAATAGCACTTGAGGAGTCTAATCAAAGGTTAGATATATAGTTCAAAAACACGCAGACCTATACACAAACTCGGTTCCAATAATCACCCGAGTATTTTCATATGAGGTTGTAATAACTAGTATAAATGTGAATATGTATCTCGGAAAAGTACATTTTTAATCTTGAGAATGTGCCACGTTTTACAACAGGAAAGTTTTTGTAACACGTGGCGAATAGTGTATAATAAACAACAGAAATACAACAACGACAACAAACCTAGAACTCCATATACAAAATAAAATTACTTACAGCTATTTACAGGAATCAATAATGGATCAACACAAACATTGTTTACATTTTATTGAAGTTGTTTTTGCACCGAGTAATTTTTAACGGAGCGAATTTACCTGTATTGTAGCTTAAATCAACACAGCCGTGGTTGCTATCTAGTGAGATGTGATTGAATTAGATAATATTTAAAAAAATTAACAAACGAGCCTTACAGTACAAAAGATGAAGTAAGATGAACGTACTTAGTGAGATGAAATGAAACATCTAATATATCTCTTTGATAATAAGCAACATCAACATTTTCTCATAAAAAAAGACTCAGGAATAATTTGAGTTTTCGTAACGACGAATAATTCTTTTTTTCTAATTTATTTAAATATTTATTTTATTTTTGTTAATGAATAATTTTTTATTATTTTTTAAGTGTGTGTAGGTACGTATATTTGTATATATACGTAATTCACTCCCACAACAAAATCATGAACTTTACATAAACTTCAAAATTTAATTTTTCAACATTTAACAGCGCGTGTTATTGTGACGTTCCTTCCGTTACTATTTTAAAATAATCTGATTTTTCAAAATCACTCTCATATCTGCAAACCGAGCGGAAAGATGTAAAACATTCAAAATTACTATCTCTATGTACTGAGCTTTATTTAATAATTAGGATCCTATAAATGTTAAGTCATATTATCAAGGTAAATAAAATACACTGCTGATAATGAACACAAAAATCTCTCTTGATGCACGAATATAATACTCACTTGTATAGATACAGTCCGACATGTCTTCAATGATTGAGTAGTAATTTGGATACCTTATGACATGCATTATCGAAATTACATTATATAAAATTTTCGGTACCCTTAAACTTATAAAGCTGTATTTTTTTGTTTTGCTCATTTTTTTTCCCCGTAATAAACAGAATAATCAATTGTTACAAAATTTAAATCCTTGAAGCAGTTTTTATTTTTATTTTTTAGTAATTCTTACAATATTTCATCAAAATCGTATAAATATTTTATGATATATCGGCATTTATATAAATATACGATTGGGTTGCAATTTAATAAATGGATGTAAGGTTAAAACATTTTCTACATTGGTATTAAATTTTCGATAACGATGTTACTTTAAAATAGATGTTGTAGAATACTCGATACAGTAAAAAATACTTATGTAAATCTTCACCGGGTATGCATATATACAATTTTATCATAATCCGATGAACTGTTCACGAAATATCGGTATTTTAGTAAAAATCGAGGTAATTTTCGAGCGCTTGATAGATGAGATGTTTCTGAAATGGGACGTTCCCGAAAACCTACACTATTGTTTACCAAATATTTAAAAATATTTCTTTATTAGTTTTGGATTTATGCGCGATCGTGTAAATGAGATGTTTCTGAAATGGGACGTTCCCGAAAACCTGCACTATTGTTTACCAAATATTTAAAAATATTTCTTTATTAGTTTTGGATTTATGATTTTCACAAACCGGCAGATCGATAGTCATGCGAACACGAAATAAAATTTGCCCAGGAAGCGGAGGCATATATAAAAATTTTAAATCTTTATAAAAATTTGTTTTCTAATTTCTTCCGACCTCGGAAGTAAAAACAGTTAGTTAACGTAGTATAAATCAATAATACCCCCAAAGTGCACGTAATAGAGAGTACTTTAATTTTTCGAATGTTTGTCAAAAATTTTTAATATAATGTATGATTCAAATAGTAATTTTGGAAGACATTACAGGCATTTGCCGAATTGGTAACGTACTACGTATTTAATGCTCTTTTTATTTTATTTTCATTAAATATTTTAAACTCTTTTACTGAAACGTTAATAATCGAAGTATTTTAAAGCCTCTATTTAAATGAATATTAAATAAAAAGCTATTTAGTTGGAATCAATATCATTTCATAAAATACAAGTCAACTGTAAATAAATTATGAGAAATTAACCGACTTCAATAAATAAAGGTTTCTCAATTCGACAGCGTATATATTTTTTATTTGTGTTTGCGGATAACGGTTATAGGCGTTCATTTAGCTCTTAAGTTTCGGGCGGTATATCCCGGTAATAGAATATAGAAGATTTCTAAAATAGGACCATCCCGAACATCTCTACTGTTTACCACAAAATTTGTAAATATTTGTCAAATACTTTTGTAGTTACGCGCGTTCGTCGCAATGTGACCGTCTGAACACGGACTGAGAGTGTTTAAATTCAGGAACACAAAACTTACGATATTATACAGATAACTTTGAAGAAATTCTGCATGCATAGATTTTAAAAATTACTTTTTTATTCTTTTTTTCGAAATTAGATGTGATTTTTCGTAAATTTTCATGTTTTAACAACGAAAAATTGGTCCTGTGAATAATTATGCAACCATCAAAAACTTCTATTCACCGCTTCCCTATAGGTCTGGAATTTTTCTCAAAATTTGTTTGGAAACACCCCAGGAGTATATCTTTTCTAATAAAACAAAGAATTATTTTTAAATTAGATCATAATTGACAAAAATATCGGAGAACATGAATTATAAATAAAATACATGCAGATGAGCATAGAATTTCCTTCGTTTTAACGGACTTCAAAAAAGAGTCTTCTCAATCCCACAGCGTGTATATTTTTTAATGTGTGTTCGCAGACTTCGTCGAACCGATGCACCGATTTTGGTGATTCTTTTTTTTTTTTGAAAGGAGATATCCCAACGGTGGTAGCATGCTAAGGAAACCTGGATCTGATGTGCCGAAGAAGAAATAAGAGGCAAAAACAATTTTTGGAAATTAAATTTCTTCCAAATGTTAAATTTTTCGTCGTTGTATACAACACTCAAAAGTAAAAAATAAAAGACTTTTCAATAAAAAAACTGACTTCAAAAAAATGATCTAAAAATAATTTTTAATTATCAACTTCTATAAATAATTTCCTTATGACCAATTATCGTTCGAAGTCGGTGTCACTCTTATCCTTAGCTAAAAAATTGATTGGTTGATGTTGACTGAGAAAGGTTATTGGCACAAGGAAATTATTTATAGAAGTTTTAAATTAAAAATCATTTTTACTGTCTTATCCATTTTTTGAAGACGGTTCATTTTTGTTAAAATTGAAGTCGAAGTTCATATTTTTTTAAATTGAAGTATTGAAAGTTGAAGCCGATTAAAATGCATAGAATGTTTATAAATGGCATGTTTTTACCTTAATGTTTTATCATTTTTATCATGAAGGTTATTAAAAATTAATGAAAATCATTTCCTTTGATATCTGACTTACTAAAGGTAGTAAGTAATTGTTTTGAATAACAATAACAATATCTGTATATAAAAAAAAATTACTTATAATATATTATTATTAACTTTCAGAATAAGAAGTTGTTGGAATCGCCACGAAAATCAAAAGCTTATTTCCTTTTTTTGAGGTCACCAAAATTTTTTTTATTATTTCGCAATCATAAGTTTAACTGAGATAGACGGGTTGGCCCTCTGTGCTTAGATATAAACAGTTTTGAACCGTCTTCAACAAATTTCATGACATTTTGTATTTATTATTGAGTATTTTTGGGGTCATTTGTGCACGAAGATGCGTGTTTATTATAGAGGTCTCAATCAATGAAACAATAGTATTATTTAAAGTATTATTTTCTATGCAACTCTCCTATGAAACATTATTGGTGTGACTTTAAATAGTCATCATACCAATTACGGTTTGTTTTCTGTTTGATTGTCAACAAATATTTTATGTTATTGCAAGGAAAATTTTTTTATCATGTGGGTTATCTTAAAAACTTAATATACATGTAATATTTAAAAAGTCTCTGTATTTAAATAATTTAACTTCATTTAAGGAATTTAGCAGAATTTAGCAGAAAATCATCATAATTAAATCTACAACTTTGCTCCCGCAGTTTTTTTTTTTTATATTTGAGTCTTTATTACAACAAAACGATTATATATATTAAGTTTCAAAGTATTGTCCATTATTATTGTCTTCCTCTTTCGATAAGATCCATGAGTCGCTCCAATTTTTCACTTCTTCATACGATCTGAAGTGCTGGTTAGCCAGGTCGTGTGCCATTGAGCGAAATAGGTGAAAATCAGACGGAGCAACATCTGGAGAGTACGGCGGGTGAGGTAAAACTTCCCATTTCAACGTTTCGAGATATTTTTTCACCACTTTGGCAACGTGAGGTCTAGCATTATCATGCTGTAAAATCATTTTATCGTGTCTCTCGTGGTACTGTGGCCATTTTTCTTTTCAAGTACGGTTCAGGCGCAGCAATTACGTTCTATAACGCTCACCTGTGATGGTTTCAGAAGCTCATTATTAATTACGCAAAGCTGATCAGACCAAACACCGTCCACCACTATGACGGTCTTCGACAATAAACTCACCACTCTTAAAACGTTGGAACCATTCCCGACACGTTCTGTCACTAATAGCCGTTTTACTATAAGTACCTAAGATAATCCAGTGAGCCTTAGCCACAGATTTTTTTATATTGAAACAAATAAGCATAACTTCCCGCAAATGACGATAATTCGGTTTAAATTCAGACATATTTAATAAAATTTTTATTATGATGCAAACACAAATTAAGTTATATCAAAGTACGGTTATATTTACAAATGTTAAAACAATGTGAACGATATCTGTGATTAATATATTTCAACTACTACCGACTACTACCGCGATTTTTTGGAAAATGGCGGGGGCATAGTTGTAGACTTTATTTTCCATTCTTTATTTTGATTTTCTATTAAAGTCGATTTTTTTAAACTATACTTTTTAAAAATAAAGCTAATGAAGAAAAATGATGAACATAGTTAATTTTTTTAATAAAAATTAACAAAGTATATCCTTAATTACATACTTAAATTAAAAAAAATACAATAGAAATATAAACACACTATCAGATCTTTCAGAGAACTTTTTTCAGTCTACCTGCGCGATGCGCTTCGGCCTTGATATCATAATTGTATTGAACCTCCATACCCACGAATGATTTCGGTGATACTTCAACGTTAAGAATCGTGACTTGTACCAAAAAGCATAATAAAATATAAAAAACACAGAGCACAAGAAGGGAACTCGAAAATTTATTTTGTGTAGCTGGTTATTTTGAGTTTTTTTTGTTTTTTTGTTTTTTTTTTTTTTTTTTTTTGGGTAATTTTGGATTTTTTTTATTTGTAAATGATTAGAGTGGATTTAAAATCAATTCAGTACCAAAATAGAAACTCAAGAAGTAACAAATAAAAAAATATCCAATTTTGTTAATAATTGGTTCAAATGTTGGCCTTTATGTCAAAAAAGAAAATTCATTTTGTTTTATTTTTCGTAAAATAATTATCCATGTTGTGCAAGTTCACTCGAATGGAACAAAAAAATAATAATAATAATAATAATAAGCAAACAAAATCGAAGGAAAAACAAAACATTTGTCAGAGCCCTCATTTAATTTTGGTTGTTAATTTGGTTGTATGGTGTAAACGGGATTTGAAGTTTTCGTAAAAGGCTTTCTTTAAAATCTATTTCAAACTTATTGTTATTCCCTAGGACTTTATAACGTTTTAAAACCTACGAAAAATTGAAATTTCTTATGTACCTTTCAACTTAAGAGTTTATAGAAAGTGTTTAAAAAAAGCTGTCAAATAACATTTAAAACATTTGAATAACTTAAATGGGAAAAATTTTTATAAAGGATAAATGAGATCAAGGAAAATGGTATTATTTAAAATGATTTATTTATTATGAAACAAAAAATGAAATCAAAGGCATTTCCTTACATTTGACGAAACATTATCAAAAATGAAGATCACTACATGATTTGATATGAAATATTTCCGAGGCATTTATAGCTCAATTTTGCAAATTGGTAATTCAAGTTTGTATGCCGTATGTTACCTCAGTTCAGCGCTTACTGTCAATATGATAAATGTGGAAAACGTGCAATATAGATATTCGAATTAAAACCACATTCAGACCACGCAAAAATATTTTCAAACAACCAGGCCCCTCACAAATTTACGTAGCGCCCTTTTCATTTAAAATCGGCATGGGAGAAAGCAAAAGTCCGAAAAAGATTTCCTCAAACTAAGTCGTTATTGTAATTTTGCCTAACTAATCAAAGCTCTGCGTAAACTAATACCTCCATTGAAGTAGCAGACCTCACTCTCCGTGACATACCAATCCTCATTAGTAACAAAATATAGTTCTTTACCGTAAGTGGTTGAACATCATTTGCTGGCCAAAAAAACAATAATTTTTGAAAGTTTATTATTACAAGGCCCCTGATAAATTGATTAAATTTTCTAAATGTGGTAGACGTGCCTTGTAAATTTCATAAAAATCGGAAAACGCGGTCGAAACTTACACAGAAACAAACATAGATTGAAACACACGCTCGAGTAACAAACATAGATAGATAGATACATACATACATACATTTGGTAGAAGAGTACAAAGAAGCTCGACTAAAATTAAATAAAGCCATCAAAGATAGCAAAAGACACCGGTTATAGGGAACTCGTCGAGGAAGTAAAGAAGGACCCAAGGGGCAGACCGTACAAGGCGGTTATGACCCACCTGCCAAGCCAGCCAATACCGTCGCTGTTTCCTCGACAGCGTGCGGTCACTTATCAGCTAGAACAGACTGATTCAGAAGACATTCCAATTGTGACCTAAGATGAACTAATGGAGGTATACAACCGTGTAGGAAATAACAAGGCACCGGCTTTGGATGGTATCCCAAATATTGCTCTTAAAACGGCTATTAAGGCAGTGCCAGCGTTATTCTCAGAGACCTACCATTCATGTCTGAAAGAGGGGATCTTCAAAGGGAAAGAAGCCTACAGATGAGCCATCATCTTACCGCCCGTTCTGCATGTTGGGCACGGCGGGTAAGATACTGATCGAATAATTCACCAGAGAATGGAAGCAGTGGTCGATCCACTCCTGGCAGACAATCAATATGCATTCCGAAAGGAAGATCAACAGTTGATGCATTCGACTTGGTTGTAAGTACTGCTAAGGATGCAATCGCTGGAAATAGATGGAAGGGTGGCAAGAAGAAATATTGCTTAGTGGCTACTCTGGACATTAAGAACGCTTTCAACTCCGCCAATTGGGACTGCAAGCCCTTAAAGTTATGAACGTGCCAGAATACCTCCGCAAAATGGTAACGAGCTACTTCACGGACGGGGTCCTTAAATACGATACGAAAAACAGCCCAGAGGAGTATGAAATCACCGGAGGCTTTACTGTGAAACATCATGTACGTTGGCCTCTTGAGAATAGCATTGCCAGCGGAAGTTAAACTTGTTGCATATGCTGATGACGTAGCAGTAATAATCGTCGCGAAACATCTCGAAGAGATAAACCTGGCTTTGGACATCACGTTTAGAAGAATTATCATGTGGATGAATACGGTGAACTTGCAACTGGCTAAACATAAAACCGAAGCAGTGCTGATCACCAGCAGAAAGAAAATTGAAACCATCAAGTTAAACGGAGAGCACGAAATAGAATCACAACCATTTTTTTATTATTTGGGAATGATGCTTGATGCCAAACTCAACTTCAAGCAGCAAGTGTGACACCTCGATGCCAGGGCGTCGCTGGTGAGGGCTAGTCTCGCAAGATTGATGCCTAATGTTGGAGGCCCAAAGCAGAGTAAACGACTACTCCTATAATCCGTAGTCACATCAGTGGTCATTTATATTTGGGCCGATGCACTAGACTTACAGGAATCATGGAGAAAAGCTGGTCCAATCTCTCTACAAAGCGCCCTACGAGTAACATGCGCAATATCAGAGGAAGCAGTATGCGTCATTTCCGGAACCCTACCTCTCAGAGTTCTAGCAGAGGAAAGAAGGGCCCTTAACCAACGAAGAAGGCCAACTGCAGAACATAGAATGGAAGAACGGCAGAACAGCATAGGCCGATGGCAACTACAATGGGATGCCGTAGAGAAGGGTAGGTGGACGCACCGCCTCATACTTCGGATCGACACTTGGCTTAACCGGAACCACGGTGAGGTCAATTACTATCCTACACAAATGTTGTCAGGACACGGATGTTTTCGAGAGTATCTACACCGCTTTAAGCACAATGATTCTCCGGAATGCCCGGCCTGCTCAGGAGTTGCTGAAGATGCGGAGCACGTCTTCTATGTATATCCTCGTTTCGATCCACAGCGTGAATTGTTGGAAAGGATCTAGATCCAGAGAATGCAACCAGATTCACTAGTGGAAGCAATGTTGTTATCACTGGCTGCCTGGAACGCTACCAAACACGTTTGCAACAGAAGTCCTCACAGACTTCCGTTCCATCGAAAGAGGAAGATCAAATCACAGAAGGTACAAGGAAGGAAGATCAACAGCTAGATCCTCCCCTCAAGAAGTAATGCCTGGCGGCAGTTTCTGTGGGGGTTAGATGATAGATGAAAAGGGATTAAGGGTTTAGTAAGTATGGGCGCTGACGTTAAGTTTTAGATGACGCTGCGTCGACTCTGCACATATCCAGGTGATATGCCTGAAATCCGTAAAAAGGATTCCCCTCTTAAAAAAACACATACATACATGCAAACAAACGTACATTAATACATGCATACATAGATAACATACATACATGCATACATACACACATACATACAAAGAAACGAAATGCAAAATCGTCTAGTTATATAAGTTTCACTTCCTTTGGTCAATCATTATAAAGGTTTTAACTACATTTTAATATTCTGGTATAATCGTATAACAAACAATCTTTAAAAGTAAAAAATCCTATAAAACAAAAAGAAAAATGTATATAAAACTGTACAGCACTTTTTATCTCATAAACACGATTTAAATTTATTAAAAAAAAAAAAAAAAAAAAAAGTATTTATAACAAACTCAGTCATAATATACTATGGAAAAAAAACTCCTATTTAATTTATTATATATTTGAAAGCGTATAAAACAAAAATGAATAAAATGAAAATGATGATTAAAAAAAATGCAGATAGTACGTAAAAATACTCATATATTTAACACGCCATATCACATCTATGTATATGATTGTACAAGTTGGATGCCAAAATAATGAGTTTTCTCAAATTCAACAGAATAGAATCGAGCCATAAGAGAGAGTATCAATCTCCCATAAAAAAAACTTTCTTTTCTTTGTATTTATATATGTGTGCATGTATATATGTTTTTTTTAAGAGGTTGGTAAGCTTTTTACGGATTCTAGGCATATCACCTGGATATGTGAAGACTCGATGCAGCGTCATCTTAAACTCAACGCCAGCGCCCATACTCACTAAACCCAAAACCCATTTTCTTATATCCTCTTATCCCCGACGGAGACCGCCGTCAGGCATTACTTCGTCAAGGGAGGATCTAGCTATTGCTCTTTCTTCTGGTGGTTAGGGTGTTATCTTCCTTCCTTCTATCTTCTGTGATTTGATTTTCCTCTTTCGATGGAACGCGAGTCTGTGAAGACTTCTGTTGCAAACGTGTTGGTAGCGTTCCAGGCAGCCTCTGATGACAACATTGCTTCCACTAGTGAATCTGGTTGCATTCTCTGGTTCAGGATCCTTTCCAACTCTTTACGCTGTGGATCGAAACGAGGACATATAATGAAAACGTGCTCCGCATCTTCAGCAACTCCTGGGCATTTGCTTAAAGCGATGTATATACTCTCGAAACACCCGTTTCCTGACAATATCAATATAGTATTTGACCTCGCCGTGATTCCGGTTAAGTCATGTGTCGATCCGAGGTAGAGAAGGTGCGTCTACCTACATTTCTCTGCGGCATCCCATTGTAGTTTCAGGTGTTAAAACAAAACACATTCCGAAAAATTTTTTTGATACATTATATTAGTTTTTATTCAGATTTTAGAATTTTTTCCTTATATACTATAATAAGATGAATTGATAAAGGGTTCGTCTTTCCTCTGCTAGAACTCTTCGTATTTAAAGTTTCTTCTATCTCTTAGTTTAGACGTTGGGTCATGGATCCAATATACCGAATACACTATCTATCCATGATGAACAGGCGCACACAAAATTGTTTTCATCTTATATTGAAATTTCAATTCAGTAGTTTAAACGGTTCCGGGCAAGTAGCAATTCAATAAAGACGGTCATTCCATCTGATGGGCTCAAAAAGTCGGTATTTTTTTTCATAAATTGTTTTGTTAACATGTTTTTAAGAATTCGAAGTCGTTTGAAAAATACTACAGTTAAAAGAAGGAGCTGTCGGCAGTCGCAGTCGGAGAATCTTACGTTCTGAGCAGCGCGTTAGTTATGTCGTTTAACAAACCAGGATTGACCCAAGAGCTGAGCAATTTGCTTTTAAAGAGTTTCAAGAGGAAAGAAAACTCTATGGACCACGATCACCTATTGAGTGTAAGTTCAGATTTTCAAAGTTTTAAGTGGACTTGAAACTTTAAACGCGTTTTTCTTGAATGCGAATTGCTTGAAATTTGTAGGGTACACTCATGTAAGCGCATGGAATGAATCTATTATCAAAAATTCTCAAAATTTCAAATGTTGTTCAGAACGCTGTAACTCATGTTCTACACAATATTTTTAGCTTAAAATTAATATGTATACTGTCGAAATATATGTTAATAAATGATAATAAACTTAAAGCTTTATCTATTTACTGGCCGTAGAATAAAAATCCTAAAAAATGCCTAAAAAACAGACCGTCACATGGGATGACCTCCTTAAGTATGTAATTTATTACCAATATTGGCAGTGAATTTTAAACGAAAACTACTCATGATACTTGATTCGTAGAAACGGACTCATTATTATATAATATTTCGTAAATGTATGTACACAGAGGTAAAAATTATAAAACAATAACGTAAAAATATTATATTCAAATTTATATTTTTTGTTTGTTATGGTTGTATAAAAAAATTGCGAATACATACAGAATAAAATTAGTTGATGTTAAACCTTGAACACAATGAAAAAGAAAAACTTGATTTCTATGATAATACATATGCTGTACTGCATCTATCAAACATGAAAGAGTACTGTATAAAACCAAGGATAATCCTGAACAATGCTTATATAAATATTTGTTAAAAGAATAACTTTCTTTTATTAGTGGAGGCAATTGTGCAAAAACAATTTGCGACCAAAAATATAATAAATTATACAAATATGCATTGTGCTAATTTAGTTTGGAATACATGACCGTGTACACAATATACCTTGAATAATTTGGGAAAATGAGAAATATCAGCCAAAATATTTTACAAACAAACATTAGCCATCTTTTTCTTGAATCGGATTAAATTAGCTTTTTCGTAAGAATCTTTAAACAGGATAGGCAATATATTACACCCTATTTATGAAAATTCTCAATATTTTTCTGGCAAATGGACAATTAGAAAATGTTCCTATGTTCTTGATAAATACTATTTGATATATTACTCGTCGCATTTATCTTTTAAGAAAACTGGAGAGTTGCTTGCACGTATGTGGAAGGAAAATATTGACAAGTTCTCGTGCCAAGTATATAGCAAATGTTTTGGTAGACGTCTTAGAACTTAACCAAACCTTTTTAGCCAACTAAAAAAACAGCAATACCATAATTTCTTACTAATTTATTACAGACATTAAAAATTTATTATCCACGCAAATAAAAAATTAAAAGTAAAAAATTTTCTTAAAAAACAAGCTTTTCTTTAAATGCGCTAAACAAAAAAAAAAATAAATAAATAAATAAACTTTTACTATCAACTTATAATGTCATACACAATTTATGTGATATAAAAGCTTTTAATTTATTATTTACTTTTACTTTTAATTTATTTTTTACTTTCAATATTTAATAAATTATATAAAATTTTCTAAATGTCCCAACGGCTTATAGACGAATAGGACGAATATACCACTTTTTTATTATCACTTTTTCAGTGTGATTTCAAATTAATTAATGTAACGGGTTTGATAGATTGGTTGAAACTAATTTGAAATACATTCTGATGGGGTGAAATAGCTTAAGAATGAATTTTTTTTTATTTGGAATCAATTGTTTAGTTTTTTGTTATTATTATTATTAGTTATTTGTTAACCTCGTTATCGTTATTCTTTTCGATACTGGTAAAGAGTAAACCTTTTAGTACAAGATATAAAACAAACATAGAATCATTAATCAAAAATGAAATTTACAATTTGCCGAAATTCTGGACAAATTGGAGAATTTCTTCCACTATGCTTTTTATAAAATATTTTTATTTAAATTGTATATTGAAACTAAATCTATTGGATTACATAATCTTAAACAAAACAACAAAGGATATTATGATCCGCTTTTTATATAAAAGTATACTTAGATGAATTCTACTAAAACAGATTGTAGATGAACAAACCATTGATTCCCCTTAATTGCTTTATACAATGGAACTTACACCATAAGTAAAAATGTCGGTACTAAAAAATATTGACTGTAAGCTTCCTTATGAAAATACACATATAGTTGGCTGCGTAATGTCTTTCAATACTTATATTTTTATACACAATATCGAATATATGAGATATATTAAATTTTTTAACGCTTTGTTCGAAAATATTAATGGTACTAACAAAATTTTGAAGTGAGTATTCCTAGAATCACTTAATTAGACTGTTTTGTTGGTATGTACGCCCGTCTTTCTATCTGCGTGTCAGTGTGCCCGCCGCTTTGTCTGCGGATCAAACTCAAAAATAAAAAAAGAAAATAAATTGTAGCGGTTTGTTTTAGACTTAAATAGTGAGTTTAAATTCGTGAATGATCAAAATCGTCCAATTGCATCTCATAGATTCACGACCCAGTATTTAAACCGTAGAAGATATGAAAAATTCAAATATAAAATGTTTTTATCGGAAAAACAAGTAAGTCACATTTAATCGTAGTGTTCGGATTTGCTAAAAATTCAGGGCAAATTTAGCTAATTAACACAAAATTATAATATATAATTATGTTTAACATACAGATTGGCCACAGAATCACTTTTCATATAACAAAAAAGGGAAGCCAATATTAAAATACATTTATATACAATATACACATAAATACAAAATAAAATTTAAATAACGGGATAAAATGAATTACAAACAAGAACCAACAAAACATTGCTAGTCATAGAATTTTAGGTCACAGTTGGTATTAAATAAATTTTTACAGAAAGTATTTGAATCTAGTTTTACATTCTAGCTCATGATGACCATATTAAATACTTGGAGATAATTTTGTATCATTATTGAACTTGACTCACCATGGGCTCACAACTGGCCACTCACAAAATAATTGTTTATTTATATCATTTGTTTTTAGTTGGATAGTAGCTAATGGCAGGCCATTATTGAATAATTAGAAATGATTTTATGCCATTGTCTAAGTTTTACTCACAGTAATTTCACAGATAATTTGTTTTCGTACAATACAATCCATTGTTTTAACATAAATCGTAGCTCATGGAAAGCCAAAAGTTACTAGATGAAAATGATTTTGTACAATTGATAAATAATTGCTCGTGGTGAGCTAATATTTAATATTTGAAGATGATTTTGTACCAATAATAAACATTGATTCCGTTAGTGCAAACCTGGGATAAAATAATTGTTTACCAATATCCTGCCTTATGTCTTATTGGCCCACCATATTTAATATATGGAAATGATTAAGTTTAATTTTAAAATTTTGTCTGATAGCGGGGAAAAATAATTTTTTACAAATATCAGTTTTCGAATTACATGTGAGCTCTCTATATATAGCTTAGTGTTTATTATTTACAGATGAAATTGAAACATTCTTGCCTAACAGGTGACTAAACATCATTTTTCCAGTTAATAGATTGACTTAAACGCAAAAAATTCATTTCTTCATCATTGATAAGTTTAAATAATTGTTTTCAAAAGTTTTTGAAAATGTATTTATAGGGTCTGTTATTTAGTAGTTATTTAGTAGCATGCCGCTGAGGCGTTGTATTTATTTAT
This sequence comes from Chrysopa pallens, assembly GCA_020423425.1. Lineage (NCBI taxonomy): Eukaryota > Metazoa > Arthropoda > Insecta > Neuroptera > Chrysopidae > Chrysopa > Chrysopa pallens. The sequence continues at coordinate 9,800,165 of CM035594.1, read as the reverse complement.
AAGCCAAAAAATACAACCACAAACAAACCTCTAAAAAATTTAGTTTGAATTATTTATTAAAAATAATTGCAATATGAACAGTCTCAAATCTCAAATCAAAGGATGCAAGTTTAAATCCTCAACATCATCACCCAAATAAACATAAAAATATTAAATGTGTACATCACAGCCTAGGAAACGAGAATATCGTGATTGAATCAAATTTTAAGCCACTAATATAATATCCATGATAATACAGCCCAAACTGGAAAGTCAGAAGACATGCAATTTTGGCAGAGATTTTTCAATTCAACCACAAAATGGGTAAAAACGATGTTTGAAGTTTGTTGTATCAATTTTTTATATATAAATACACTTTTATATTCAATTATAACTCTCAAAGATTCAATACAAGAACAGTTATGAACATTTGAACATTTTTAACCCCCAACGTACTGATAAAATTAAAAAAAAAAAATTAAACCTTTATCTACTTGTATTACAAATGGACAAGGGTCGTGGAGGTAATTCTTATATTACTGAACTGTTTATGCAAACATAATTTCAATTTAAATATTTTAACATAAATTTGATATTTTCATTTCTATACGTGTGAATAATTTTCGAAAGAAAATTTCTGTCTAATTGTGTGTTTTTTTACAAGTTCATTATCATTTACAAAATTGTCAAACTGAAATATTAAATAAATATAAAACTTGAACAAACTTCTACAAAACTCAAATATCTATAAAATTAATATTTTATTAGATACTAAAAGAACAAGAAAATAAAAAAGAAAAGAGAAAAGTGAAAAAAACATAAAGAAAATCGAATAATCATGTTTCAAATAATAATATTCTTAATATTGTCAAGTTGAAAAAAAAAAAAGTTTCGAAAGTATAAACATTTTTTTAGGAAAAAACTTTTTTATTTATATTGTCAATAAATTAGCATACGCTTAGAATAATTTCTTATACATATTATTATTACTTGCAAATTAAAATACAAAAAAAAAGTTAATTAGACATGTAATAAGTAATTAAAAGTAAATAAAATAAATAATAAAAATAAAATATGTATAGAGTGTCTCACAAAAAGAATTATGAAGCAAATTTTTTATTAATTAGTTTAGAATGTAATAGTCAAGAAAAAACAAATTCTCTGTAGTATTTCAAAAAGAAACTGACATTTGTAATTAAAATTCATATATTCAACTTGATTTATAGTTTAAACTGTATAACTATTTGGAAATCAGGAAAAATAATAAGTAACCCAAAATTCCCTAATGGTACGAGGTCAAACGAGAACGTATTTTAATAAGGTTGGCAACTTTCAAAAATATGAGCTTCATTGTCTTCTTCATCAACACCAGCTAAAAATTATAATTTTTTAATTTTGTTTTTTGTGAATATTCTTTAAGAAATATTTTTTTATGCAATATATATTGTCTTTTGAAAAGTTTTGAAAAATCATTAGAAAAGTTAGAGAATAATAGGCTACATCTAATTTGATGCAGAAAAAAAATTCGGAGAAAGGTTATTTTTCTTGCAACAAAAATGTGAAAAATGAAAACACACACGACCTCAGATTTTTGTTTATAAGTAGAAAATTAAATTATATTGAAATTCCAATGTCGCGTACCATTTCATTTTCAATGTCGAATTAAGAAGGGCTTGAATACTGGGAGAGTAAAGACTTCTTTTAGGAAATTTCTTCCTCTTTGGAGTGTCTTTTTTCCGATATCCAATATCGCTTACCCTGTTTAGGTTAAAAATCTTAGGCCGCATTTTGTTCAGTTTAATTCGCGCTGTTTGTTTATAACCATTACAATTTAATTCGCGCTGTTTGTTTATAACCATTACAATTTAATTCGCGCTGTTTGTTTATAACCATTACAATTTAATTCGCGCCATTTGAGTCCATAATTTTCTAACTTTTCTAATGTTTATTGGCAGGTACACTTCTTGACTAGACTATACGTGAGAATGAATATTATACACTAAATATTCTATCGACAAAAAAATTATTATGTCAAATCTACTTTGTTATTTCATTAAACTTTACAAAACATAATTTTTCAAAATGTCTTTATATTAGATGCTATTATAAAATGACTTCTAGATCTTATATTTATGATATATAGAATAAAAAATAAATTAAAATTTAATAATTAGATTTATTAAAATATTTTTGTTTGTCACCATTTCCTTATATACATTTACATTTATACCAATTCGAATGTCATTTCAGATTGCGATAGGGATTTTCATTCTTTTTAATTTTTGTCTTCACAGAGATCAAAATAATTTTTAATAGTCTAATATCATCGTTTTTTTAATCTCTTTATTTAATAATATTGAAGTACATAATTCTTCAAGATTGCTGTAATAAAACGTTTAAATTGTACACCATTCTATATAATCTTGTATGTGTTTTGTAGTTGAGATGAATGATTGAAAATGAATGAGGTGACACATGGTTTATAGTCGAATCAATGTAACCTGTAAAATATTAATACTGCCTTAAAACAACAACTTTTTCGGTCTGTCAACCAAAATCAGATCAATTTGAAAATCATATATGAACAAAATTATCATTTTTTTAAGAAAAATTTTATTTAGTATTTATTAACAAAAAATGCCTCAAGTATAATTAATTGATATTTATCAATTTCATTTTCTGCGCTTTCCAAAACTTTCTAATTCATTCTTTCCAAGGTTCACAGTGTTGGAATATAATGATTATACTGAACAAATTATAAATTACACATTAAAAATCGTGTTTTTATTGAAAAAAACATGGAATATTCAGGTAATGGGTTTTTTTGTTTGACCAGGACTATACATGTAATATTATTGTAAAAGGATCTTTAATCCGTTGAAAATAAAATGAAAATTAATATATTATTTTCATACTCGACATACAGAATATGTCAGAGTATATTAATCTTAGTCTAAAGTTTGTAACTTTACATAATATTGACCGCAAAAAATTTTGGTATAAGTTTTCATAGAAACACGTAATTAGTTTATTGCCGTCCATCCTTCATGCTTCATAACTCAAAAACAAAACGAACGGAAATTTTGGTGACCTATTCTTAACTTTAAAGTTGAGTTTAAGTTCTTGGATGAGAAAAATCTGCCCATTGGGTCCAATGGATCCTTACCCAATGTTTATACAAAAAGAGATTCAAATAAAAAAAAAATGTTGCTTTCGTTGAAACAAAAACCTTTTATTTTAATAATTTTTTTCGTAGAATATTAGGATTTGCCACAATTTAAGCTCAAATGTAACTAATTATCACATATTGGTAACTATAATACATATTATTATTATTATACAAGTATATATAATTGTATAGACTGGATATTTATAATATTTTATGTATGTTAATTAAAAATAATTCAAACAATGATATTCAATTGTATGTCAAGTATCTACACAATTAACTGCGTTGGTTGTTATCTTCACTTGTGTAATATTATGATTAGGTACTTTGATTTTTTTTTATAAAATTTTATACCGAATTATTAGTCGAGCTCGAAACTTTGTTGTCTCACTTATATAATAAAATATGTGTCCCATTTCGTGTTCTCTGTTATGTTCTCAGGAAAATGACCTATAAATTAAACAATTGAAAATTACAATATTGAAATTCAGATAAACAAATGTAGATAACAACTGAATATCATTATTTAGACTATTTTCAATAAGAATTCATAAAATACTATTATCCAGTCTATACAGTTATATATAAATGAATAATAATAATATGTACTGCAATTATCTATATATGTTTAATTGCTTAATTTGATCTAAAATTGTAGCGAATTCAAACATTTAACGAAAAAATGTTAAAAAAAGTCGTTTGTATTAAAAAACAAACATTTTTTGTGTTAAAATTTTTCTTCTATCTCTTATGGTAAAAAAATTGGTTCATGAATCGCTTGGACCCAATGAACCGATTTTGCTCATAAACGTATCTTTAGGAATAGAACGCTGGTGAAATTAACTCGTTATGTTTTTTCTTTTTAGAGTCAATTTTTACTAGTGTTTCAAACTTTAGACTAAAATTAATATAATCTGATATATTTAAATATGTCGAGAGTAAATAAAAACCCACCTGTATAAAATATAAAATCAATAACGCTTTGGGCCTAAATGACCGATACAGGATTAATGGTGTTAATTAATGTCATAAAAAATATGTCTTTAGGGAACCAGAACAAATTTTTTTATTACTTCAATAAAAGCATCGTTTCTTCAAGAACATAGAAGTTACTTTTTTATATCTTTAAAAATAAGCAAGACTTTCAAAATTCCTAATTAAACAAAGTGGGAAATGCCTATGTACGACATCAAAAATGTAATTTATATCTCCATATAAATTACATGTAAAACATCGTTTTTACGAAACAGATAGAACACAAAATAATCTTCGAGTTTATAACTTGTTTGAGTTAAAACAATTTTAATTTAATTTGCAAGTTTTGTTATGGTATTGAATTTAGTTTCACATATTGATATGAAATATAACAAATTTAGAATCAGTCCGGTATCCAACTGAATAATTTCACAAAAGACACTTAGCATGTGATTCATAAAATATTTGCTGTTAAAAATTTGTATACACGTTAATGGAAATTTGTGTAATGTCTAAAACTATTTTTGTAATAATGATTTTAATTTTAAATGAAGCCACCCACCCGTGAGAGACGGTAAACAAACCTATGTGCACATACATATATAAATTATCTACCACCTCTCTTTTACAATCCCATATCAAAATGAATTCTATATGTTAAAAATTATTCTTATATGGCATAAAATATTGAATCCTTAAAATTGTATAAAATTAATTTTGTTACTCACCACCTACTAAAATAGTAAAAGGAAAACCAAATTTTCAAAATGACATTAACTCTTGGCTTTTATGAAGTTATGTTTAAATATTGTTATAAATAAATCGTTTTATAGAAAATTAGACTCTTTACAAAAAAATTAACAATTTTTTAATGAATTCTAAAACTCCGCTCCGCTACAGCAGAAGTACAAAAACATTTATATACATACATATATATATATATATATATATATATATATATATATATATATATATATATATATATATATATATATATATGTATATAAAATAAATTTCGATATTTTCCCCAATTTCCTAGATCAAATCATTTTGTATTTTATAAATACGTATTTCGGCTACAAAGTAGTCAACATAAGTATGAATTAGCTAGTTGTAATGCAAACCGTCACCAAATTAGCAACGAGTAACATCTCCTCAGAGAATCATTACAACTAGCTAATTCATACTGATGATGACTACTTTGTAGTCGAAATACGTATTTCTAAAAATACAAAATAGTTTGATCTAGGAAATTGATCTTCCCCAATTCATGAAATTTGAGTGTTCAAAAGCTCAAACGAAAGCTCTTAATATTTACTGAGACCGCGTCAATAAAATTTTAGGAAAGACGATCATAGTAAGCCAATTAGCCCATTTTTGTTTGTCCATCCGTTTGTCATGAAGATAACTGAAAAACGAAAGTAGATGGCGAGCTGAAATATTGGTGACATTCTAGGCTTCAAACGTGAATTTTAATTCGTGAATGACCAAAATCGGCCTATTGGGTCCGAGGGATCCTAGAAGCAACTTTTGAATCGTAAAATATCGACGATAGTAGCCTTAATGAAAGGTCTAGAGTCACTGAGTGTTTTTGTACCAAAACGAACCCCCCTTTTATAACTGAAGAAATGGGGATACAAAACTATCAGAACATCGCGTTATAGTTTAACTTGAGAAAGGCAAAAGATATATGTAATCCAATGCTTGATGCTTCAGCTGGAATCAAATACATTCTACTTTTAAAAAAAGAATGCAGATCGGCTGGAAAGAACGACCGGACGGACTCGGAACAGTTTTCATCAATTTTTTTAAATGTATTCATTATAAACACTTAAAATAATAAAATTTAAAAAACTAATAAAAAATTTAAAAGAAGTAATAATTTCAGTGTTTCTATGATTATCATGCATATGACGTCTTCAAAATATGATACCAACTATTGGCTACTATACAATATCGATGACACCATGCATGAATTCCATCCATGATTTTATACTTTCGAAACAAAGCAATTATCAACGTGTGACGAAAAATTGTTAAACCTTGGTGCGGAACAATATGGGTGTGTTCCGTACTGGATGAAAATTTTTTTTCATTTCATATCACTTTTTTAATTATAACGAAAAAAAAAAATTATTTTGTAATAAAACTTAAAATTGATATTACAAAAAATTTTAAAAAAATTTAAAAAAATTTTTGTAATAATTAAAAGAACCCAATTGTTTTACAAAGATTTGTGGTCTAAAAGATGCGTCCACTATGTTGAAAAAAATGCGACAAAACAGAAAACTTCGAATTCAAGCGAAATCGAATTCAAGGAATTTTAAAAATATTTAAAAAAAAAATTTTTTTTCTTTATATTAAACATTATTTATTAACCCTTTTAGAAGATAAAAGTACTATACGAAAGATTGTTTTAAGAATTGTACAAAGCAGGAAATTGCAATTTCTTGATCAATGTTGAAACATTGTTGAAATCAGTGTTTTAATGAAACAAAGAAAATTAAATCGGGATAGAAACTTAACATACCATTAAAACTGTGGATTTTATAATTTTGAATAAAGATATAAAACATTCAGTTAAGGAATTTTTTTTATTTTGTGGCCGAATATAGGTCCATAATCAAAGTGGATTTTTTATAAATATCCTTAATTTTTTTTTGACACAGATATTATCTAAAAATAATTTTTTTGTTTTTATTAAAGAATAGCTCTAATGGCTAAAAGAAAACTCATCTTAAAATTGTATGTGCTGTAATTTCATTAGAACATACAACATTCTAGTTTATTTTTTCATTTAAAAAACTTCAAACACCGCCCTAAGGTTACATGAATACATGTCACCGTTTTAAACAAAGATACTATCCTTATATTTACGATAACTAAGGAATACTATCTAAGGAATGGATACGAGTAACGAGGACGAATCAAAATCCAAATCTTAATTATAATCTAATATTTCAATTTTCATGTTGCACAAGCAAGAACTTATTACACAAAAAGAAAATTCTTAAATCCTTATGAAAGATATTGGAATTTTTAATGAATCTATTCAGATTTCAATAGAACTTTAGAAAAGATATTTCCAAAAATTCCTCACATAATGATTTTAAAAACGGGATTTTTATAAATTAATCTCCAATATAAATTGTGTTTTCGCACACAACTTACTTTAAAAAAAGCATCCAAATTATATAAAATTTGGCGTTCATAATCTTAACATAATAAACGATTTTTCTCTGAAAAACATTTCTTAACATAATATACGTTTTTAATTTTTACTGAAAATTGAAAGAAGTATAATGTATTTTGCATTATACATTGGATATAATATGGGTACCTCTTTTTTGGTTACTATTACTCATGAAGTTTTTGAAAGCGCAGCATAAATGTTACTCTTTTTAAATAAATAGTTACTTTAACTTTAAAACATGTTTAACTGAAAATTTTCAAATTTTCCAAATAAATTTTGATTTTTTTATTGGTTTGTAAACATTTAAAATTTTATCAAAAATTAAACACAAAGAAAATCAATCATCTGTATAAACATTTTATTCTAAATCGTGATTTGAAACTATAAAAATGAAATGAATTTTTTTTTTTAATATCATCATTATCTATCTAAACTTTTGAATAAACTAAGTTAATTTAAACTAAATACTTCGCATTAATAGTACAACCGCCAGATTTAAAAAATTGATCTGATTATTAAAGATAAAAAGAAGAGTATTTACAATCGTTAATTGACTCGACTAATATAATAATAATAAATAATAATGTTGATTTATTTATACTATGAATAAAACCAATACCTAAAACAAAAAGTTAATTATATCACTCAATTGACACAGTGACACTTATAACTCAAAAAGGTATGTTAGACAAAGTACACATAATATCATAATTAAATATGTAAAACAAAGATATTAAAACACTAACTATATTATAACCAATCCGTAATAAATAAAAACACCGCACAATATATTCAGATAGCGCGCGCGAGTGAGTGAGAACTGTTACACATACGAGATAGACACGACAAACCAATAGTAGTTGTAATATAATTGGTTCTCGATTTCAACAACAATGAAATGAAAATACAATGATGTGACTTACGACAACTGTTCCACCTGAATGATTGCGTCGTTCAAGAATCACTATATGGACTCGGTGAAGAGGTTCGTTTAGCCTCGGGCGTTGTTCGTGTGCGCTCCGCCGCACATCACTTCCACCAACGGCCGTTACATGTATAGGTAGATATATATATATTGTATACCATCACAAAAGCTGGAGGATATTTTATAGTAAAGTTCGTTAATGCCAATATGATTGTGGGTGGTTGGTTTTCTAGTTTGTCCCCATGTGTTATAAAGAAGAAAAAAAAAGAAAATCATCTTCACATAAGACAGAACCCCCATATTATTTCTTTATTCATCACTATCGTCGCTATCTGTCTTATATAGGATGACCTGCATTTTAATAATGCACCGCATATAAGTTGCATTTTATTCGATGAAAACTCCTATATCAAATTGGCTCTATTCAATTATTGCTGATATTTTGTTATTAAGATATATATTCACTCTTCTATATTTCTATTTTTTCTTTTTATACTCGGCATAGGTACAGAGATTATGTCGAAGTATATTAGTTTTACCCTAAAATTTGTAACGTTTACAAATATTGGCCAATCACAGCAAAATCTGTTTTAAAGATGTTCGTAAAATTTCAATTAGTCCATTTTTGTTTATTTCGAAAATTGATAGCAAGCTTAAATTTTGGTGGCATTTTTTCCATTAAAAAGTGAGTTTAAGTTCGTAAATCAGCAAATTCTGTCCATTGGGTCGAAGGGATCCATGAACCAACTTTTGAATCGTAAAAGATGGAAAACAAATTAAAAGACAAAAAATGTTTGGTGTTGAAAATAAACAAGTTCAGATTCACCACAATTTCAGATCAATTTCAGCTAATAACTGAAGGAACTAAGTATTGAGATTAATTATTTCCTGCTAATAATCAATGATTCTTTTTTATCATTTATTTAAAAATAAAATGAAATAAATAATTTTACTTTAACGTTTGTCAATTCTATTATTATTCATTTTAGTGAGTTGAGACTTCTGAAAAAAAATTCTGAAACAAATTCTTAAATATTTAGTTTTAACGTAAAACCAAAACTATTTGTCATGCTGAAGAGAAGAATATCTTGAAGTACAAATGACTCTAGTATTAATGAATAAATTTTCAAAGTTAGAATTATCATTAAATAAGAGCTAGTGGCAATATTAAGAAGACAATTTGATCAAAATTAAATTTGGTGATTAACGATTCCAATCATTTTTCTTCTTTTTATTGACCGCACAAACAAAATTTTGGTACAGGTATTCATAGAAACACATAATTGATCCATTTCCGGTTGTCCGTCAATCCATCATCATGTTCACTCAAAAACAAATGAGATAACGAGCAGAAATTTTGGTGACGTATTTTTTACCTTTCAAGTGGTTTAAGTTCGTGAATGAGCAAAATCGATAGATTGGGTTCAATGGATCTTTGAACCAACTCTTAAACTATAAAGATAGAAGAAAAATTCAAATACAAAAAATTATTATTTCTTTAAAACAAACTTGTGGTTAGGATTTGCCACATTTTTTGCTCAATTGTAGCTGATTATCACATATTGGTAATTACAATAAATATTATTATTATACAAGTATATATAACTGTATTGACTGAATATTTATAGTATTTTATCAATACGTATTCTTCAATTTCTTTTAAAAAATTATATATAAAACAAAAGATGATACTTAGATATATGTTAAGTCTAAAAACTCATGATTCGTGTAAGCCAGTTTTGAAGAAATTTAAAATTTTGACATTGTGTTCAGTCTTAATTGATGTCAGGAATAATATGAAGAATTTTAAATGAGCGATATTTTAGAGTAGGTGATACGCACTCCTACTCCAGGATAATAGGTTTTCAATTTGCTATTCCGGAACATAAATTATCTTTCTTTAAACAAAGCTCAACCATTGAAAGTATTGAAATATACAATAAACTTCATAAATACACTCTAGAAATAAAAATATTGTAAAATTCCAAAATCAGCTTAAAATTTTCCTATTTGAGCATGCTTTCTGTAGCGTAAACGAACTGTTATAATTGTGATGAATTATATTAGACTAGAGTAGAAGCCTTAAAAAATGATAAAAAGAAGAAGAAAATTATAGTAGGATAAAACCCATTGGAAACGCAAGATAATATGATAAAAATAAAAGGAAAAATAAATTACGGGCGATCTGAATTCGGGAAGTATGGAAGGGGTGAGTTTTTAAGGGTAAAACACGGTTTATAAATCTCTAATAAATCTCTAATTCTACCATATTTCAACCTTCTACGTATATGGAAAGTGCTTCAAAATTTTTTATACGTCAGTGAGTAATTACCCTCAAAATCGTGTTATAGTTTAACGTAGCAGTTTGAAACTTTCTGGCAATTCTAATACATACTTAAAAAGCATTTATCAGAAGGTTTGTTAAAGCTTTTAATTATTTCGTTATAAACAGGAACTTTTTCAAAAAAAAAAAATAAAGGTTTCATAATTTTTACATTTTTCACTTAGCTTTAATTATGGACTCGATTAATGCATCAAATTAAAATAGTATTCATTATAATTCTCTTTCTATTCTAATTATCATTCTCTATCTATTATAATTCTTACTTATCTTGTGGTAATAGGGATGAAAATAATAAATCAAAATGCATATGGTAAGTTTTTGAAAATGAGTGTTTTAAAATTTTTAAAAATTAAAATTTCTTGCTTTAAAAATTAAAATTTACCAATGACAAAAATGTAAATAAATACAAAAAATGTGCATAAAGTAAATTAGGATGAATAGTTAGCTCATTTTACCAGTATCAATATTATTGAAGAAAACTTTAGGATTTTTCGAATAAATTTCGATTTTTTTTGCTCCAATTTCCTAGATCAAAATGTTTTATATTTTATAAATACGTATTTCAACTATAAAGTAGTCGTCATCGGTATAAATCAGCTAGTCGTAATAATTCTCCGAGGAGAAGTTTCTCGTTTTTCACTCCTTTATGAGTCTCGTTTTTCATATATACACCCGGTACTTGGAATAGTACCTCGTGAACCCTGTACTTCATGATGTGGAACTCGTATGGTTGAAGAAAAGTATATGGACCTGCAGTACTACGAATGGTTCGGTTGATACTTGAACGATGCGATATGCACACTTTAAATAGTTGACAGTTGGCACATACTGCTAGTGGCAAGAGATAAATTTTATTTTGAATTTTAAATTGAGGTTTTGGTTTCGATGGAAATAATGATAATAGTAATTGTGACACACTACAAGCGAAAACTTTTAATAAACTAATACAGAAATTGCCTCTGTTTTTTTCACCTCCTTAGGAGTACAAAATAAACCTTAAACCTATCCTACGTCCTAATCTGAATGAAGATAAATCCAATAACACAAATATCATGAAAATTAGTCTAGCCGTGTATATAAAGTTACAAGTGGTGTAACTTTGTTTTATATATATAGATTGAAATAATTAAATAATTCCAATCAAAAAACTCTTTGTTCGATTCCCGACACATATGTAATTTTTATAATTCTTATATCATGTATTTGAACATTACCTTTTTGTATGCCAAATATTTAATATAAATAATTTATTTACTTTAACTTAATAATATTGTATAATAATTCAGATGATTCTAAGAATTATTTTCATTTATATAAATAAAAAAAGTATCTTTCAAGTGAATATTCTAAATAAATAGTATACTCCAATGTAACATTAACCTGGTTCAACAAAATCTTTATAACTTTCGCATATATATACATATTATTGTTGTTTCTATTATTTTCCAACAAAATTATTTTCGTACTAAATTTTTACAATATATCAATTAAAATGAATATGAATAGAATATAAACAATTATTGTTAGCTTTTACCACAAAAATTTATTTTTAATAAAGCAATACCACCAGCTTGGTTATCATCAGAAATACTATCGGATTACAAAAACAGTATTTATATGCAATTTAAATTATGTAATTGTCAGGTGATAAAAATTATTTACAACAAAATTTTTTAAAAACAAATATGTTGTCTTGTCAAGTTAAAAATATTAAATAAATATGATTATTTATAATCAAAATTTGGTCTATAAAATTAATAAAAAATTTAATAATTAATTTTAAAATTTTTAATTAAGAATAAAATATAGGAAAATTCTTTAAATCACAGTAGTAACTGTCAAATGGTAAAAATAATGTAGAATGGAAGCCTGTTTGGTCATTTAGGACGATTTTTCACTAGTTCTTTGACTTTTGTATATTTCTAAAGATTCTTGTAAATTAATTTTTTAGTCCATTTTGTAAATATTCATATTATTAGTACCCAAACTATTTATTATACGGCAAAACTTGTTATAACTAATGTTATTTGTTTTAAAAAAATGGACAGATTTTCTATTTTTTTTCAATATTGTTTACTGATTGGACGTTATATTTTTAAAATACAAGTCCCGGAAATATAGATGGGACAAAATAAAACCATTATCGACTTAAAATTGTACAGGATAGCTCTCAATAATTTGGTGAAATATGCATCAGTATCGGATAAACCATTTTGGCGTGATGCACAAAAAAGCAGATATAAATCACCCTGAAATCAAAATCGGGATTGGTGTCATATTTTCGTGATTCAAAGTCAAACAAGTGTGTTTCTCAGCATTCCACAAAATTTTATATATTTATTTATGTGTTTGTCTGTGATATGTATTCTAAGTAATAATAGATAAATAACCCTTTATTTTCAATACAACTTCAAGGAAGTTGTTAGCGAGACTTTGTAGAGTTCCAACCATTACGGATTGTTAATTGGATTTTTTGGATTCACTATCATCACATTTTGCAAAAATTGCATTGTACGGAATTAGACCTGTTAACAGAGTTCTTCAAAGTGTATATATTAGAAATATAAATACGCATACATATTATACAAATGCGTGTTTGCCATTATTAAAGCCTTGTTCACACTAATCAAGTAAATCACAAGTAATTTAGTCAAGTAACAAAAAATTATTATGTTTATGTTCCGATATACAATAATTGTGGCCACGGCGGGAATCGAATGCACAATGCAATTCAATTTCCAAGTGAGACACCCAGGTCGTTTGCACTAAAAATAAATTAATAACATTTTCAAGTCGGCGACAACCATATTCTTTGCTAAAAAGTGATCCATTTTCGCCCAATTCGAAAGCCAAATGGTTATAAAGAATTTATTTAAAATTGTTTTTCATTGTTTAGTGCAGTTTTTTTTTGTTTGTTTTGAAATCAGTTCTATTTTTGCGGAAACTTTTTTTTTAGATAAATCATTCTTTAAACGTCATTTTTAAAAATATGCTTTGTTTTTTCTTCACATTGTATGGTTTTTACGACGAATATATTTTATACATGAACGGTGTTTTTATCTTTGTTTGTGTATTTTATTGTCAGTATGTCACATTACTCCCTAGACATGTTCTGAAATTCCTCCAAGAGTTAAGTTCATTATTACTAGTTGTCTATGTTGCACGTTATCCCATATTTAAAGTTGACGAATTTATTTACTTTTTTTAAAAAAAACTATACGGACAATCCAACAATAATTTACTCCTCAAATATCTACTGCTAAAGAAGTTTCGTAAATTAACCAAAAGAAGCATTCACCAATAACAAAGTTTAACTGTTAGAATGGCATAATTCTCAATTAATTAGTCTGGTTTTTGACAATGTTAGCAAATAGTTAACAAATATCAATGCAGTCGAGTCAAGAATCACTCAAATATGAAGGTTCTGAACAGGGGCAGGTCATTATATACGCCATCAACGGCATGTTTTATGTGTGGTAAGTCAAGTGGGGCAGCAATAATGTAAACAATTCGAAAAATTAAACTGAAGTAATCCAAATCAATTCAAAATAATAATTGAGAATTACATACTCCACATATCAATAATTCATGTAATAACGAATTAGATGAGTGACAATTAAAAAGGCATAGGAGGAGAGGCGGCCGATTGAAAGTCCTACATGTGTTTGATAAATCAATAGTTTTAGTGGTGTTGTTGCATTACTAATGACCGACACTCCAGAAATTTTCCAATTTTTTCCACATGTATATCACTTTCGCATTATGATTTCTAGGAACACTTTATTCTATAGGTATTCTGCAAACAGAGGTTTGTATACAGAGATTGCACAAGATAGTGGCAAATTGAAGCTGGTCGTCGCTTGTAATTTTTTTCTATTGCGGCTTGTTGACTATACTTTTCTCTTGATATAAATTTGTTACCAGTTTCAAGTAAGACGGCCAGAATCAAAGTATTTGGGGGTGTCGAATTTCAGATATATAGTAATACTATACTCACAGTAAAAACTTTTCATGTATCGGATCCCTAAGTCTATTAATTTGCCAAATTCGGATTATTGGAATCGCATAATTACAGGGTAAAATTAAAATTCGTAAAGTAAGACTCTAAGACATCCTGATCCCGATCCATTATATAAAAGCTAATCTTAACGTTAATCGAATTCATTATTTGATTTTTGCATGCTTATATGTGAACGTCCAGCGCCGGTAATAAATTATGGAAATTGTGATACAAATTGAAGTCTCTGATGGCTCTCTTGCGTGGTCGCTTACCAGATCTTGGCGATAGATCATGTCCTATATCCCATGATTTTTTCTCGGATAGTTTTAGAGCACCATGTAAACCAATTAGAGCGTCATTAATGCTTGCATTTAAATCAATGGATATATTTAACTTATATAAAGGATATTTGAGGGAACTAGCTTCCGTAAAATATAAGTTTTTAAAGCCATTATAACTAAGTGAAGTAAATTATTTTGAACTGTATGATATTATTACAATTATGAGGTTAATTACGTTAATTTGAGTTACTTGAAATAAGTTTTAAATATAGCTCATGTATAGAACCCGTTTTGCTGAATCCTTTTTGATTTTGAGTAATCTTGATGACCAATAGATCGACTAATGTGCGGGCGAGTAGTTCAAATGAAATGTTTAAAATTAGGTGATTTCATATTAAACTGCCATAAATATTTGATAATAAAGTTAATATCCTCACATACTTATTTCATATTATATGTTGGGAGGGAAAATAAAAAGTACAATTTTGATTTCTTAGAAACAAAATCGTTTTACAAACATTAAAATAATAATTTTATGTTATCAAGTAATAATTATTTTGTTCTAATATTTAATATTTGTAAATATTATTTATTTAGCGCAAAAATGAAAATATTGTTTAATCTTAAAAACACTTTGAAAAATAATACCTTATTTATTTCTTCGTAATTGCTAGATTTACGCCTATAAAAAGTATTAAATTATAGACTTTAAGGCTTGTAATCTAATACTAGAATTATTTACCTGTATAGGATTATTTAATTTTTATTCTGGACATGTAACGAGTATGTCAGAGTATATTAAGCCTACGGTTTGTAACGCGAACAACTATTGCAGACAAAATTATGGTGTAGTTGTTCATGAAATTACCTATTTAGTCCATTTGCGTCTCTCTACCCAGCCATCAGCCCGGAAAAAACAAAAAAAGATAGCGAGGGGAAATTTTACTGGCGTATTCTAGACCTAACAAGGAAATTTAGATTCTTGAATAAGCAAAATCAAACAAACTATAAGAGACAGAAAAAAAATGATTGTTTATTATTTCTTCAACTTTTGTTTGAAACATGATTTTGTAAAATGCTTAATCATCACAATTTCAGCCTTAAACTAATGACCATAGCATAAAAAATTATTTTTATCTCCAAACTTCTGTAATGGTTAAGTATTAATTCTACCTCAACATATACAAGAAATTTTTCTCGCAAAATAAAATAATAATTTGTTTAAAAAACAGTTATAAGAAATTAAACGATTGTGATACATGCATCGTTCTACATAATCGCTCCCTCTTTTGCTGGCAGTGAAGCTAAAATGGGAAAAAATTTATACTTCGAAAGATAAGGAATTACACTCTCTAAGTTAAGCAACATCAGAAACTGTCAATACTTGGATTGGTGATCGCTTAGGAATGTTGTGTGGTGTTGTAGCACAGAATATACCCACTGTAGTCACTGTATGACCTTAGTTGTTGAAAAGAGGCTTAAAATTTAAAAAAAGAACTTTTACGTAAGAATTTTTCTAATATTCTAAGCAAATATAACTTAAGTGTCATCTTACTTAAGGTTGTTTCAGCATTCATTAATCATGTAATGTATTATATTGTTTACTTACTTATTGTAGACGAAAATATAACTATTATGTTAAGTATTATGCTGTATATTTTGCTTATACACACTCCGTTTTTACTTTGTTCATAACTTGAACCCGTATAGATTTCTTGTCACATCAGTTATTAGGTAAAGTCTACACTAATATTCATTACTTCAGTAACGCAATAGTCTGAAAAATTAAACCAATTTCATTTAAAATGGCGTCATTGTCAGAGAAAGTTCATAAATATATTTCTTAGACTATGAAAGTTAATTTTAAGTAATCTAGTATTTTCATAGTCTAGAAAATTACATAACGGAAATTACGTAACGGAAACGTTTATAGAGAATATTGAAAATTAATGGTCGTCGTTTATAGAATAAATAAGTGAATTCCCGCAAAAGATGTTAATGGCTGTTAGTGCATATATTATAGATAGCTATATAAGTAATAGGAAAATTTCTTCGGTTTTTCTAAAAAATCTACAGGAAAATAAGGATTAAAGAAAAAGGTGAAATCGGAGGTATTATTTAAGAAAAATATTTCCTTTTTTTAGTCATGACAGTGGTACTCCCCCAACAAATAGTCGGTTTACTTTATCTCACTTTATGATGGTGGAAGATTTATTAATCAAACTTTATATAATTAGACCAGAGTAGAAACCTTAAAAAAAGTTAAAAAGTGGAAGAAAATTATAGTAGGATGACACCCATTGGAAACGCAGGATAATATGATAAAAATGAAAGGGAAAATAAATTACGGGCGATCTAAGTTCGGGAAGTAGAAAAGGGTGAGATTTTAAGGGTAAAACACGGTTAATTTCGATTTCCGGCAAAATTACTAGTCTTATGGGAAAAATTTAAATGGCAAAGTTGTAAGTAATAAAAAGATCTACAACTTTTGTATTCACATTTTTTTCACATAACCTCAAAATTTTTCAATTGAAAATTAGGGTGCTTTTTCGATATTTATTCAAAATAAATGTGGCTGGTATAAATGTGGCAGTAAAAGAACAAATGTAAGCACTTCAAAATCAAAAATAACAAAGAACAATATTCAAAAATGGTTACTTACACTTCAAATACATTTTCAGGATATTTACGTAGCGTATAAAATTTATGATTATGTAAGAGGCAGCAATGAGGTAAATTCAAAGATAAAGTTAGTTAACTAGAAAACTATACTAATGTTATGTAAGTTGAAAGCAATGAAATTATTTTGCACCTACACACATACTCGTTCGTATACGTAAATATCCTCATATAATAAAAATAATTGCACATATATTGTTACTAAATTAGGTTAAATTTGTTGGAAAATACAGGTTGTTACCAGGTTAGTACCTACAGAATAAATAATCTGTTACTAATATAATAATGGCTTTATTACAATACTTATTATTTTGCATAGCTATAGGGATGATGGAGAAAATGGGTTATAAAACGTTTGAGGCTCAATAAAACCCATATTTTCGTGTTTATTTTAATAATCATGTTTGGTAATCACTCTTCAATGATTCAATATAATTGGAAACGTATGTTATGTAATTAATTAGAAAATTCTCAAAAAGTAGAAAAAGCCATATCTCCCTATCTTGCCCACTCTCTCGGATAAGATGGTGTACCCAAAGGGGCATCATGGGGCTTGCAAAAATCAATGTAATTTTCATCCTCATCATATATATAACAGTACACTTGCAGTGAGCCCATTTGCTGCATTCCGCATAAGCAATACAGTCCGCATTTGGCTCCAAATAACAATTACAATACAAACATGGTGCACGCATGAAATCTTAATCTTTACTCAATATCCTGCCCTCCACCCACATCATGAACGTATCAGAAGTTGTTTAATAAATAAAGATTAAAAGTAATGATGTCTATTCATATTGTTCGATTCCTTAGCTCCGACTTCAAATGGTACTTGGTCACAAGTAAATTATTTATAGAAGTATTTATTTTAAAATTCTCTTTTACATATTAGACCACTGTTTTTGAAGTGGGTTCATTTTTTATAATTTTAATTTTTTGTTAAACCCTAAGTCCTTGAAATAATGTTTCTTTGTAAAAATTAATATGTGACCACCTCAATCGTGAATATCAATATTATCATTGGCACAGTTATAGATCGAATAAATTTCGATTAGGCCGAATTTCCTAGGTGAAAATGTTCATTTGCACCTTTTCTTTTTATTAATGTTTTCCTGTTTTTGTGTTAATGTTGATGACAAACTTCTAAAATTATCTTCCATGTTTATTACCTAAATATAAATTTCTTGATGCTTTTAGCTCACAACTCCTATTTGATTTTATTTCATAATTGATTCTTACAAACTTTTATTTTTATTTTAATAATTGATTATTTTTATAAATACAATGATGTTTTTAATTTATATTTTTCTAGTAATATTATTTTACCAAATTCCTTAAACCTGTAGCGAACTTGTCTGTTAAGCTGTTTTGTACTTTTTTAATTTATTGTAAATATAGTTGACTTTGTATTTAGAACTTTATTGTCTGAAGATGCCTTTCCTTTTTAGCTTCGCCGCAGTCAGGTTATGGTCCAATGGTGAATTTTAAATTCTAGAAATTAAGTATGGGTAAAATGTCAGAATAAACCGTATTAAATATCAGCCTTTAAAAACCATAACCTTCCGATATTTTATAAATTTATAATATTTATTCTAACGCTTACACGCACATATCCTAATAAGATGCAAATTTATGAACATATACTATAATGATATGTAAATTTTCGAACAAACCAGTTTGTTAATGAAAGAGCTGACCGAACTGTATTTTTGTAAATTAAACGAATCAAGAAAAATCATACAAATTAAATACTCAAGCCAAAGTTTTTATTTTGTGCAAACTTCAAGTTTTAATTCATACAAAATTAAATTTGCTTGTGAAAATTAGATTGTACACAGTAATGTGAGACGCAAAATGTATGTGCGTGTTAATCGACTAATACTTCAATGTATATTAAAAGCACATAAGATACCAAAAATGTGCAACAGAAAATTTAATACTTTGAATTTTATAATTGAATAGCGGTTTTGGCATTAGTCAAAATTATCAATATTTTCTGTTACAATAAAAAAGAAATTGTCCAGCACGAATTTACGACCCTAAAATGACAGTGGTTTTAAAAGCAGCATATTAACCACTTTAAACAAATTACATCATTTTATTGCGAAAATGGAAAAATAAATCGTTAAAGTATTTCAATTTAGAACAATTAATTTATTCTGTTAATTATCCTTCTGCAATTATCATAGGTAATTTAGTTTTGTCGATTGAAATTGAAAGCTGTGAAACCAAAGCTTAGTGTGCAAAAGTTTGGAAGAAGGCAATATTTAAAATTCTATTAATAAAAACAAAAATTTAAATTTATCAATTAGGACGGATTTACAAATGTGTCTAGTATGGCACTTGACTGCAATCCGACAATGTAATGGTCTGAAATTTTTGATTATAATAAAGGATGTTAAATCTAAAATTAAAGCCAAAAACACTTTGCTTATCAATTCTTTCAAACAAAGAAATCTGTTTATAAAATGACACTGGTAACTTGTCTTATTTTCACTTTTTTTTAACTACTTATAGTGTCATTATCAAGTAATTAATAATTATTCTTTCATTTTGGAAATATACAGGGAAAGTAGGTAAGATTGTTTCGAATGAAGAAACTGTCGGTGACGTTTTACTCAAATTTTAAATAATCAAATAGACCTTAAAAACTACCCTTTATTAAATTTCAAATAATAAATATAAAAAAAATATTTATCAACTCCACCCACATTCTCTTCATTCAAAATAATCTTCCCTATATATTTCCAAATTAAAAAAATAATTATTCATTTCTTGATAATGACTTTGTAAGTTGAAAGTGCACTCTCGTACCATTTGAAGACATTATTCTGCAGGAGTCACACTGTAAGTTAGATATATGATATTATTTAGATAAACGAAAATGGTTGAGTTCCTTGTTTCGAAATAATTATGTAGTTGGATAGAATTGTGTTAATATTTTGTTCAGTTAACTATTTAAATTAACAGAATACAAATATACTAGAGCAGGAGTTCCTAATATATTAATATATTATTTAACAACATCGTAAGTGTATTATAAAAGCCTTGTTAATATTTTCGTAAAAGTGGATTGTTTACCAAATTATAAAAGACGGAGAAGAATAAATGATGAATTTTAAGAATTGGAATAATTCTGTTTAAGCTTTGTGAATTGTTATAACTTACTGGAAACAATATGAATGTTCCTTAATATTAATCAATGAAATCAACACAAAAGTAAAATATTCTGAGCATATTTAAATGCATTTTGTTAATTTCATTGTATTTATTTACTGATAAGTTCTGAGGCTGGTATTATGCTTTCATAAATTTAAAAGGAATTCAAATATCTGCTTTGTTAATTTAGACAAAATATGTTGACAAATGGTGGAAGGTGGAATGGAGCATATATTTAGCGACAGCCTGATTAATTGTGTAAATCATTTAAACTTTTAATAAAAAGATCTAATCAGAAAATATAAAATCTTGCTTAAGAATAGTACGGCTTTATCTGTCGCATTCATACCAAATTTTGAACGACAATGATTGATTTGATATTGTCAATAATATTTTGGGACTATCTGGCCCCGATCAAATAATCTTACAAAATAATTTTCTATATTATTGGATTAAATGATGTATAAATTCCAATGACCTTGAAAATTCACTACAAATCCAGCTGCCTTATTTTAAATCACTTAAAGAATTTAAATACTTGTAGTCAACCATAATTATGACTTCGAATAATAATTTATCTGGGAAACTTGGACAATATTGACACTAAGAGATAAACAGCCCACTTCTTGAAGAATATTTTCTTGAAATTTTCTTTATAACAATTTGGATACTCGTACAGAAGTTATGGGTCTTGAGTTCAGAAGTTTTTATCATAAAGAAATTTTTAGCGGAGTTGCTAAAAATTATTAAAATTTGAAAATCTATATTCAACATCCATTTTTTCCGTATATCTGGTTTTGGAGTGATATGCGCAAACCGAAAAAACTGCTAAAATTTCGAGGCTTTTCTTCTGCCACAAATTAAGCTCAGCACCTACGAAAATCCAAATACATTCCATTATTTGGGTGCATTCGAAGAGAATAAAGCCATCTCTAGCTCTCTGCGAATTAATTCCAAATACGACAAATATTTTGTCTCGTTTTATTGGCCTAATATCGAAGAGCAGTCATTCATATCGATATCAGTGCATATCGATTTTCAGGAATAACCCAACACCATACTTCATCATCGAACATCCAACATTTACCACTATTTACCAATTTTAATAAGTACTGTTCCCTTATGTATTATTAATATTTTCTGTAAAGTAGCTTCATAGTTCTAGAAACTGATAGTACTGAATGGCATATTTTGCTATATGAACCATCTGGTTTACAATATGCAGTTCATAACACTAAAAATAAACTCATTTAACTAAAATATTACTTGAATATCGATGTATAAAAACAAAGAGAACGTGTTTTTATACTTTAAAATAATTTATGAACTACATGCAAAGTAAAAACATATTTGATCATATTCTTCTTTGTAACGGTAAGAAAAATCCGTTTTTTTTTGCATTCACATAAAATGTTAAGATTCTATACTCTAGTTTTTTTGTTTACAACAAACCACCTTTATGTACAAGCTTTCTTGGTAAGTACAGTTTTTGAGATATTCCAGATACGTTCGATGGTTTTGCTGATCGATAGAATTTTTATCATCGTTTTTTTTTTTTCTTTAAAGTATATTTTTAATTAAGAATTTTTATATTCGATTTTTCACTATTGAAACGGGATTAAAACCAAAATTATGTATTTTATAGTTACTAGGGTAATTCTCATTTGAAATGATGAAAATATTCCCGTTTTAACCGACTTCAAAAAAGGAGGTTTCTCAATTCGACAGCGTATATATTATATGTGTGTTCGCGGATAACTTTGTCGTTTGTGAACTAATTTGTTTAATATCCAGGCGGATCCATGATCTGATGACCCTAAGGTTAAAGAAGTAGCAATTAAAACAATTTTTAGTGATGAAATTTTTTTCAAATAAAAAATTTTCGTTGTTTTACACAACACACAAGTAAAAATTTAAAATTTAAAAATAAAGACCCGCTTTCAAAAAAAAAAAAAAAAAGTAGAAAGTAAAATCAATTTTTAAATTGAAAACTTCTATAAATAATTTCCTTATAACGAATTACCTTTCGTTGGTACCTATCTTATCCTTGGATAAAAAATTGATAGATTGGCGTCGACTTCGAAAGGTAATTGGTCACATTTTCATTTTTTCTTAAATCTTGCTAAATCTTCTTCATATATACTATCCACACTGTACAATTAAGTAAAGAATTGTACAAAACTGTATAGTGTAATTTACTTTAAAATGCAATTTTCCAAATTTCCTAATAATGAATTTTGAAAATAATGTCTACTAGTTTTTTATTAAAGAATGTACATTTCGAATCAAGAAAATCCGTCTTTTTTAGGTTTTCTTAAGATTAACCTTTTTTTTCGTGGTAATCTCTCAACTTGAGTTTTGACCACTAACCACTCTATTTTTATCTCTTTACCTTTATCTTTAAAACGTAAGACAATGCTCGAACACGACAAAAAAACCAAGAAAAAAAATATTTCCAAACCTGTAAGCATAATATTAATAATATTTTTGGGTTCTTTACACTTTTTGCACATAATCTCAAAATTTTTCGATTGAAAATTAGGGTGCTTTTTCGATATTTATTCAAAATAAGATTATAAAATCAATATTTTAAATCAAAAAAATTACAGTGTATTTGGAACATAAAAAGGTAAGTTTTCACCAAGTTTCGGAGAAAAAAAATAAAAAACCAAAAACTGGGTTATTTAAATTGTTCACATAAATTTTGAGGCTATGTGAAAAAAGTGTAGATACAAAAGTTGTAGATCTTTTTATTACCTACAACTTTACCATTTAACTTTTTTCCATAAGACTTGTAGTTTTGCCGGAAATTCAGATAAACCGAATTTTACCCTTAAAAACTTACCCCCTCCTACTTCTCGACCTCAGATCGCCCGTAATTTATTTTTCCTTTCATTTTTATCATATTATCTTCCGTTTTCAATTGGTTTCATTCTACAGTAATGTTTTTTCTTTTCAAAAATTATCTACCCTGGTGTATAAAATTTACCTATAAAATAAATAGAATCAAATTGCTAATATAAGAAATAAAATTGCTAATATAAGAAATAAAACAAAATAAATACTTAAAAATAAATCAATTCATCAATGGAGTAAAATTCGTTTTGTGCTAAGTAGTTTTTACTGGCCGTTATAAATTTTTTTTATATCGTTTTTAATAATAGGATTATCTTTGAGGATTCTTGATCTGACGTAATGGTAATTTGTAATTTATTACAATAATAAACCAATAATGAGCGCGCTATAAGAGAAAGAAGACGAGTGGAGAGACTGCGATTACCGGGGAAGAGAGAGAAAGCTCAATATTACTGAATTATATAAATTATAATATTTGTTATACAAATTCGAGCTATTCCACTCCACTTCATTACTAATTACCTATGGGTCATATCAAGAATCGACAAGGACTACCTGTATCTTAGAAAATAAATTATGGTCTTTCCTGTATAGAAAGCAAATAAATAATGAATTAGATATTTGATAAATATTTAAGTCGAAAAATAAACAGCAGAATACACGCTTTTTTTGCCTAAATGTTTTTCAACTCGTTTGACAACAATACATTTGTGTGTTATAAACGTTTAATAGCCAAATTTTATATAAATTGGATACCTACAAAGTTATAAACATAATTTCAAATATATTTTCATTTTATATATTAGGTTAAAATTTTTTATAAATTTTGGTAAAGGCATATTGTTTTGAATCTTGAAAAAATATGGCACAAATTTATTGTAATATAATGTAATGCATTCTCTTACGAGAAACTATTAGACTTTATCTCTATGCAAAAAAAACAACTATTTTTAATGAAATTCTGTATGCGAAAAAAACACCATAGTATCCATTTTATTCTTTGTATAAAATAAGAACAAAAATGAAATAATAAAAAATGTGTTTAACAACGTACCGAATGAAAAGTTAATATTTTACCTTGTCATATTTGTCTAAACCGTATATACAAAGATACAAATCTGATAAATTTACATGTTATCTTTATAGATCTATACAAAAAAAGGGGGAAAAGACAAACACTGTATAAATATTATAGAAAACACAGAGATACAATGTGTCAACGGATCAAGTGGACAAGATTTAAAGTATTTATTATTGTTATACATAAGGTGTATAATAATATTAGAAAACGAAAAATATTATTATTATAAGAACGTGAAAACAAATAACTAATTTAGTAAAAATATATAAGAAAATTTAAGTAACAATTCTTAAAACGCTTGGCTGTCGAAGAGCAGCTAAAAGCTCACATATTTCATATTTCATGATGAGATAGTAATGCTCAAGAATAATTAAAAATATCATTCAGGGATTGTGAACATTCCAATTATGTAAGACAAAATTTTACAAAAAAAGAAAAAAAAAAAGAAAGAAAAAAAACTGAGCATACAATATATATTCTGTATATACCACAAATATAGCCATGAATAAAGTTATCTTGTATCACTTTCTTTTAATGACACGGTACAAACTTTTACTTCTGACTTCCTAGACATTCTATATACGTTTCTACAGAATTAAATCTGTGCAGATTTGTACATTTTTTTTTTCAGAGAAAGTTTGAAGTCTGTACACTATTAGCCTGTAGGGTTTAATAGAAACATTAAAATACAGTTCGTTACTTTAACATTTCACTTTTATGTAAAAAAAGGATATTAAATATTGAAACAGGAAATGTTTGAACATAATGAGGCTAAAAACTCCATTAGTATTATTTGTACATCCACGTAGATTATATTAAGATAGTTTAAAAAGTTGGTTAACAAAAGTTTATGGTCAAAAAACTTTAAGACTATTTTTATTAATCTATTCCATTTATAGACCGATATTTTTTAATATGAATCTCTTCCTATTTTCATATTTACGTTTATGTAAAAGTATATGTTCATAATCTGAATAAATTATAAATACATTAAATGAATTACATTACTCTTTTCAGATGGGACTTTCAATCAAAATTACAGAAATTGTATACAAAATTTGTCCAAACCGTGTATACAAAATTTATAGTGCTGTATTAAGAGACAGACAAGAATTGAAGATAAAATTTTTCAGTGTTTATTATCAAACGTTAACGAAAGAGTTTAAAATATAATGTAAATTCATTTTTGAATTAAATTTGTTTCAATATAAAAGAAGATAAATATAAAGATTGCAATCATGTCACACCATTAATATGATAAAGTACTTGTGCATTAGTAAATTTTTATTTAGGAAAATAATAAGGACTATTTAAATATAATTATTAATTTATATATTTATTATAGTTAATTACTAAAGATTTAAGATGGTCAAATTTCAACCAGAGACGATACTAGTTTACATAGTTTCTTATGTTTATATATAGACATTAGCTATACCTCGTCTACTTAAAAGTCTATTGTAAACATTCTCAGACTTTTAGATCGATTATCAGTTTTTTACAATTTTCTACTTAGTTAACAAAAATTTACCATTTATAAGGTGGGAGCCTTCTTTTTTAGTAAGCCTGATGCCAGAATCTTCGTATATTCCAGACAAGTAAAATCTACTATATACAATTACAATAATTAGTCAATACTGTAGCTTGATATTTCCATAACGACGAAAATATGTGCCAGAATCACATATTTACGTTTTATTTTATGCTTTTTTCAAAATTCAATTTAAAATTCCAAAAAACGACCAAGTCATGTCACCTTAAATAACGTCACGTCTCATGAAACAACTGATAAATCATAGAATTGCCCATTCTTACTTCATTCTACAATTGTACATTTATTTAAAAAAAAAAAAATTAATAGTGGTATCTCGCTGTTCGAAAGGCATAATGCCTCACAGTTTTATGAGTTAGATACTTCAAAACTGTGAATTGTAAAATTTTTATTGGACATAAAATAAACACAAAGATACGTATTTATCATAAAATGATAAATAATATTCGACATAAAATGTAATAATCATATAATTGACATGGTAACTGCAATTAAAGCCGAAGACTTTTCATTTTGTTTGTTTTCATTCACTGTTCAACATGACACTATGGTTAGAAAACAACTTTAAGTATCGGGCACAGTACTGAACTGTACACACGTGATCCGACTTTGTATTTCTGCTAGTATTTTATTCAATCATTATGTCATAAAGATTAACAACAAATTTTTTAATTGTATCATTTTTATATTGTCTTTTGAATTTTGTTAACAATAACTAGAGCCGCCGCTGAACATCTCTTTTCAAAATTAATACGAAATAAAACTAATTGTAGAAGTACAATAGGTCAGAATAGTCTTAAAGCATGGCAATTTTATCTTTTGAAACGGATATAGCCTATAAGCTGAATAACGATACGATAATTTAGGGTATGGCTTTTAGTGAGGCTAAAATTAAGACATTTATGTTTCATAAATTATAAATAAACCTGATAATTTAAAAGATCATAAAAATTTGCATTCCTGGTCGTTATTCTATTTAAATCGGTTTTTTATTGATTTATCAGTTTCTTCAGTTTTGATCGTGATCTATAAATCCTCTTCACCAAATAGAATGTCTGTTTTACCAGTGGAAATCAATTGAGTTACTCGTTCCATTAGTTTGAATTTTGTCTTTTTCTTTTATGTGATTTTCTCGTATTGTTTCATGGACCACCTTGTATTCTATTTTTTGGTGAACATGTTTTACGAATTTTTTTAAAAAATATTTCTGAAATTTGATTTTCATTAAATGCTTTATTCATGTAAATATTTTTATCTATTCTAATGAAGGCCTTTTCACCATTTTTTCTTAGCTCATCTATGTTTGACACAAATTGTTTTCCACTGTCTCTAACATAATCAAACCAACCATTTGTCTGTACTGTTCAGTTTGTTTTTATTTTACGTAATCATCTTTGTGCTCAAAAACGCAATCATACGTACAAAGCCTTTTTGACAAAACAAAAATGACAGCAATTTTTTGTATCAACTCCATCAAAGACACTCTATATCAAACCGAAAGAGTAACAACTTAAGAAACAAATCCGTTTTGAAAATATATTTTTAATAAAAAAAAAAAATTGAAAAATGTTACGATATAAGGTATTGAATAGGAAAAACATCTGCCTGGAAAATGAAAAAAGAAATGTATGGTTTTTTTTTTCAATATTTGCTTAGGTCTCAACCTTAATAATATAACAATACTTTTAACAATATGTGTGTAATCATTTATATATTCTCATATTATTTTTTATTTAGTATTGTAATGTATGTGAATGTACTACAGATATGATATCCAAGTTGCTTGAATACAAACATTTTATGTATGAATATTTTAACAGTAGACCAGGCTTGATGATTTTGAAACCAAAATAAAAAAATATAGTAAAATAAAACTCATTGGAAATGCAAAAGAATATATCAAAAATTAAAGAAAAAATAATTTACGGACGATTTGAGGTCGGGAAGTGTAAGGGGGTCCGTTTTTAAGGGTAAAACACGGTTTATCTCGATTTCTGGCAAAACTTCATGTCATATGGAAAAAACTTAAAAGGCAAAGTTGAAGGTAATAAAAAGATCTACTTTTATATTCCCAATTTTCTTAGATAACCTCAAAATTTATGTGAAAAATTGATATAACCTTTTACAAAAAAATTTTTTTTCACGAAATTTGGTGAAAACTTACCTTTTTATGTTTCAAATACACTGTAATTTATTTTATTTAAAATATTAATTTTTTCACCTTATTTTAAATAAATATCGAAAAGCAGCCTAATTTTCATTCGAAAAATTTTAATGTTTTGTGAAAAACGTGTTAATAGAAAAGTTGTAGATCTTTTTATTACCTACAACTTTGTCATTTTGCTTTTTTCAACAGGACTTTTAGTTTTGCCGGAAATCGAGATAAACCGTGTTTTACTCTTCAAAACTCACCCGTTCCACTTCCCGACCCCAGATCGCCCGTAAATTATTTTTCCTTTCAGTTTGATTATATTCTCTTACGTTTCCAATGGGTTTCACCATAAGATAATTTTTGTTCACTTTTTACCATTTTTAAAGGCTTCTGCCCTGGTCTATAACAGCATTAATGATATGTAAATTATAACTAGTAGATTCATGATTTGTTGGTCTTACTTTAAAGTAACGAATTGTCTTTGTTTTTTTATTTAGAGTACTAGAAATTACCCGATCGCTACACTGGGCAGTTTTAAACTTGCATCAAAAACATTCATCATGATATATAAAACAAAATTGAATTGGGTAAACTATTTATAACTCAAGAACGTTGAAATTGTCTCCACATTGAAATTAGTTATGAAAAAAATTGATTTTATCATAGGTACATTATGTATAGAACGGCTTTTTTGATAATATCTCGATTATTCTTTATTTTATCGTATATTTCTTCTCAACTGTATTTTATTGTATGTAATGTTTTATGCAGCGATTTTATTTTTAATTAAATTTAGAAATTGTAGAATAATTACTTTTTATCAACAAAAGAAAACAAGCTGATAATTAACTAAGATTCACTCGGAAACGTTATATTTTTGATCTGTAGTATCTAAGTGCCGGAACATGTTTATAACAGACTGAGCAATCTTGAAACTTTGTCACATGTCTCATACATATCCACGTAAAAGTCGCGTCAATGATGTAAAAAACGTTTTAAAATCGTAGAAGCAGTTTATTTTTTATGAAATCTTTTGAAAGACGTACCTTCCTAACGTTTTAAATGTTATTAGTTCACAAATAGAATATGTGCAATTGTTCATTCAGAAAATAATCATAAAATTTAATGCAATTATCCAAATGCATTTACATCTAAAGTAAGAAGATAAAACATCCAAACACAACATCTTTAGAAAAACCACTTTACTAATACTTGACTAATGTGGATTTTTCACTAAATTTTTCAAAAATCAAAATTAATCATAAATCAAACCTCAAAGTGAGCTCAATCCTCGAAATTAGTTTCTTTGTTTCTATACAAGCTATAGTAAGGCGATTACTTTTATTCGAATTCGTTTTATTTTCATTCCTAAAAGTGAATAAATAATTCAAGTCGTCACTCTCAATATCAATTTTTAATTGCTCAAATGATAGTGCTTGAGTCACTAAGTGTTCTTAGATAAAAACGGACCCTCTATCTTCCTTACAACTAGAGATATTTGGATACAAAAATATCACTGCATTTGAGAAAAGAAACGTCCCATAAAAAATGTATATTGTATAATTAGGCCAAACAACATTCAGTAACTCCATATATACATTCAATTTGAATGAATTGGAGATTGTTGAGAGTGAAACTTACACTCGTCACCTATTTTGTGTGATTTGAATGATTTATTGTGTCAGGTCTGTTTGAATTTAATATCAAAATTTTATATATTAAATTATAATCAACAGTTAAGGTTGCGGAACAACACAACACAGGTCCACTATGATAAAAATAACATTGATTTGTATGTATGTAAGTCAATATACAAAATTACAAAGAATCTGCTGGTGATTCTTGATATATAATACAAATACAATCATTCATATCCAATACTAAAAACAAAGATTTAATTCTAATATTTAAAATGAGGGAAAAAAACACACAAAAAATACAAAAAAATATTATATAAAAGAAAATAAATAAATGAATATCAAAAATATCAGAGAAACATTAATAGAATATGAATTTCAGGAAACTCGGCGTTCTGTGCAAAATCGAAACATGAGTATAATTTTTTGTTATGATTAGTATGTGTGTTCCATTCCATAAAGAATAGGAAGTATTTTCTAACATATGGATATACCGGATACACAAGTAATAAATACGGGTCAAATCGGTAATGATGTTAAGATTACAAACAGTAGAAGATGCTTCAGTTTCTACAACGTAAACAATCCTGCCGAATACTAGTCTAAACCTGATACTTTTTTCTTAAGGCGTAAAAAATTATTGGAGTCAAATTTCGTGAGACCATGCATCCCGTGGTTACCAAAAAATGCTTTGATATCATAAATGAAGCTGACGCTATAGTTATGGAGTTTGTGCCCCAATAATTGGAGGGTTGACCGTATCGAATGATCGCTTAAAACCAATGAACCCACTATACATATACCTTTTTGGATATTATAGTATAAAAATGTTACTTTTATAATCGCGCCCTTTCCCAAACCCAGATTGATTTTCAATTAGCTTCCTCAATCAAATGCATTAAACGTTTCAATAAAATATTTGTAAATGGTTTCAAGGTGGTATTGCATAGAGCAAAACCCTTATAATTCTTTGGATTGTTTGGATCTCCCTTTTTAGGAAGCATGATTGGAAACAATTTGGGACCATTATTAGATATATCTTCTGTGCTCATCATTTTTTTTCATATAACAACAATTTCATATTCTTATTCTACAACAATAATTACAATAGATTTTTCAAACAAGGCAAGGACAGTAAACTATACAGAACTCAAACTTCACATCAACAAAACAGTTTTTGAGTTTATCTATTGAATTGTGTTTAATTTACTAGTTTAACAAAAATAAACAAATTCAAAATATTATGAATATTATGAACGTTGTGAATCTCATCAAATACTAAAATATTGTTACCAATAACTTGAACTGTATTCAACAATGTTATTAGTGATTTGTTAATAACCCCAAGTGTAATTACAACCTCAATAATCACTTATCGGATCAATTGATTAGTTTAGTTTACACACATATACAGAATATGTAATATTAGAAGTGGGCAAAATTGTTATGCATTTGCTTGCAAATTGAATATGTTGACGACATGCTCCACTTGTTAGTAAATTTCACTTAATCGTTGTTGTTAACAGTTTGCTACACTTACTAGATAGATACTAGCTAGTACTGACATTACTAGGTAAACTAGGTAAACACAGAAAATAATATTAAACCATCATCTTTGATAGTTTTAATAGTTTATTACTATTCTGATCATAATTTCTTAATAGAGAAATATAATATCAAAACGAAATGAAGTCGCCCAGAGATGTTACACGGAGTTTGTATTCAAAAAAATTTTTTCGAAAATATTTTTATATTTAAAAGGTAAACTTTTTACAAATATTTTGTGAAATTTTCCTACAGCCCCTCAGTATAAAGTTCCCTTGGTAGGTCACATAATTCATGATAGATTCATTAGAAATTAAGATTTATTATCTTAGTTTATATTGCTAATACTTAGACCAAGTACGAGTAGTTTCATAGCAAAAATCTGAATTTTTGACATGTGCACAAAAAGGTACGGTTTTTTTTTTAAATTTACACCTCGTTTTTCTATGCATTAGTTGTGATAAATAAAAGTCCTACAAGAAACTATTATACTTATGATATTATTTCTTGAAATGAGATCAGTCGATAGTCAATTGGCGTACCATTCGAAGTATTTCGAGATCATCTTTGTTTTATTAAAACGTAAATGACATACCACTCATTATGAGATCTAATAAACTATACATCTGATTGACTTCAAATAATATATACTTAGTCATTTCGCGATGTAGTTGCTATGAAACCGTACACACGATTGACTTGAAATTTAGCATAGTTCTTTATTTTGCGATGTAGAACGGAGTTAATGTTTTTACTTATTATTGTTCTAAATGTTTAACTTATCGCAAAACTCTTAAACGGTTGGACCAATTTTTTTAATATTCCTTAAAGCTTAGAAAGGTTCTTATAAAGAAAAAAATTAAAAAAATTTACGTGAAACACCTTAAAACCCCACATACGTATAAATATTCAAAAATTTCTGACTAAAAGTATGTTGAAAATTCGTTTATATAATGCCAAGTAACAATAAATTGTAACTAAATAATTGTATATCTTCTCTGCATACAAAAGACTGACATACCAGCACAGAATTGAAACGGCATGGCCTAGAACTTTTGCATAAGGGTTTCATATATAGCACTAATGTATTGTTGGAAATACGTCTCCTAAATAAGGAAGGGCTGAAATTTTACTATATCCATCCAATTAGCAATGTACTTCAAATTTTCAAACCAATAAGCTAACAAATTTGAAAATAAAACATAGTTATAACGCAGGCGAGACCAAAGAAAGGTTCTTTTGAAACCAAAAAATAAATGATTAATCATTGCTTTAGTAATGATTAAAATATTTTTCTAAAGTCTAACTGAATATGGCACTGCGTATTACCTTGCAGACACATCTACGAGAGTTTTTTTTTAACTTCCCGCTAGAAAATTGAAAATTTTCTAAAATCGTCGTCACTCCGTCTGTATGTATGTGTCTGTGTGTGTGTGTTTTTTTTTTAATTTTTTTTTTTATATATAGCGAAGGAAATTCTTTTACGAATCTCTGGCTTAGATGTTTTGTCTGGTATGTCGGACTCGAACATTAACTTAGAGGCTAATACCGACTAAAACCTCCGCTATCCTCTGAACTCTGATCCCCCACAGTATCCGCCGTTAGCATTACTTCGTGGGGGGAGGATATAGCTACTGCTCTTTCTTCTGGTAGCTAAGGTGTTGTTTTACCTTTCTTCTAGTTGTTGTAGTTGTTGTCGTTTGCCCTTTTTCTTTCGATGGAACGCAAGTCTATAAGGACTTCTGTTGCAAATTTGCTGATGGCGTTCCAAGAGGCTCTTGATGACAGCATTACTTCTATAACTGTCTCTGGTTGGATACTCCGGTGTAAGATAATCTCGAGTAGATCACGCTGTCGATTAAATCGTGGGCAGTCAAAGAAAACATGCTCCGCATCTTCGATTACTTCTGAGCAGGACGGGCACTCCGGGGACTTATTGGCTTAAATGTGTGTGTATGTGTGTGTGTGTGTATATGTGTGTGTGTGTGTGTGTGTGTGTGTGTGTGTGTTAGTATGTGAATCGCTTATAACTTTGAAACGGCTTGACCGAATGGAGCTCACCAAACGGCATTCTGAAGAGTTTTAGCAAACTAAGATTTTCTATGACTTTGGACCGATTCGGATCGGTAGATTTCGAGAAATTTTTAAAAAACTACGAAAAAATTTTTTTCAAAAGTGTTTTTTTGGAAATAACTTTTAAACGGCTTGACCGATTGATTCCAAAATCTAATCAGCTCTTGACCTTGTAACAACACGTCGATTGCCGCCAAGTGGATTGAAATTTGCCTATGAGAAATCGTTGACAAAAAAAAATCGCAAAAATCGATTTTTTTGAAATAACTATGAAACGGCCTAACTAATCGATTTCAAATTCTAATCAGCTCTTGACCTTGTAACAACACGTCGATTGCCGCCAACCAGTGTTTTTTTAACATCAAAGCTGTAATATGTTAAATTTTAAGTGCTTAGGTATGTATGACATTATGCATGGATGGCATTTAGGGTCAACCGTTTTCCAAATTTTTTCGAGAAGAATGTCTCTTATCTATCTTAGGTATTTTAATCTGATCATAAATTTTTTAATTGCGACTCATAAATTTTAAATATAAATTAATTGCGACTTGATTAAATCTATACTACGATAAATGCATAATGAAAATTTGCAATCCAAATAAATGTATAAATTAATGTATGCATACATACACACCAATACTTCGTTTTATACCTGAGTTTTAATGATACAATATTAATTCATTCCAAATACAATGAATGTTTTTCTAAATGATTTTAGATCTCCAAAAAACTTATTTATGGAACCACATAAAATTATATTAAACAAATCAAAATTAAACCGATAGGTCACAAGCAATGTATTTAAACATCCTTGTTTGAACATCATGCGAAAAGAGACTAAGTTCTATTTATTCATTTTTTTTATTACGTAAATTTGTATTTTTATAATTACATTTTTGTTTTAGGACCAGAAAAATAGCAAACAAGAATTAATCTACGCGAAAAAATTTTAAAATAAAATTGCAAAACAGATTTTTTTATCAATCATCATTTTTTTTTAATCAATACAATCAATAATTTTTGATTAGTAAATACAGAAAATAAAAAATATATATACCGTTTATCTTTAATAAATAATTTCCATAAGCACATCTAATTTTTAACGTAAAATTAAACTCGGTGAAAGAAAACTTTTTAAAAACATAAATTCTAATGGAAAAATATATTAAAAATGGATGCAAAATCATTTTAACTTCAATGTAATGGTTTCGTTTTAAATCTTGCAAATAGTTCAATACCTATTTCGAGACAAAACTGTCTGGATTTTTCTGTAAGGAATCTATCTGTAAGGAATTTAAAACTAGAGGTAATTATAAATTATTTTGTACTTCGTTTCGTATTGTAGTCAATTTAAAAAAAAACTTCCAACATTAAAACCTTTTATTTATAATTAATACTTTTTTTAAGCGAAAAAATTAGAAGGAAAGAAGAAACACTTTATTTTACAATACAATTACGAGTATACGATATTTGTAATATTGTGTAATCATAAAGCACCATTGTCGTCTAATTCTGAACTATGTTTAAAATTTCAAGTCTGCAGAAGTAAGAATGAAATCAGAGGAAAAATTTTACCCGCAGAGTCATTTAACAAAGCAAGTTTAAAAACTTAAAAAAATTGTTCCCGCTTTCCAATATAATACAAAACATTAACACGATGTTAATAGCTTTAAAATTTGGGATAAGCTTAACAGTTCCAATTGAATCCCAAAATTAAAATTTTTACGTACTATTCATTGACTTGATATGTTTATGTATAAGTTTATAATTATTACAGAAGCAGATTTAAATTGTGTTATAATGAACTATTTTTGAAAATGGTTATCGGTACAAAATTCGAACAAAAAAACATAAAAAAATTATTAAAATGTAGGAAATATATTTTTTTTGAGTATCCAAATTTCAACTAACTCAGTAAATAGATTTCGGAGATACAGGTTATTACATAAATATATTTAATAAAAGGTTTTTGTGTTTCAATACCGAAATATCGTGAACCATTCATCCGATTTTGATGAAATTTTGTATTTACACCAATTAAGAAAATATATATTAACAGAGAATCGTGAAAAAATAAATTTGGGTAAGCTATTGAAAATGTGAAATCATAGAAATGCAGAAAATATATGTTTTAATCTCATGTTCATACAAAATGAGCACGTATTTAAAATAATATTTGTATATAGAGATCATTTGAGTTATTGTCATGGGTCTTTTTTATATAAACGAAGAAATGGTGATGGTATTTTATTATCATCTATTTAACATTATAAATAACCCTTTTTAGGTAATTATATATTTATTAGACGATTCACATTCATAAATTATGTATTTCTGTAAATATAATGATTTAATGCTTTTACTTAAAGCATTAAATCCAACTTTTTCCACATCAAATATAATACTAAAAATTGTTACATTCACATTTTTGTACTTCTCACTAATGATTATAATTTGTTAAGGGAATATAAGCTCTATGATAAAAGCTTTTAAACAATTTTATCGACATCGCTGTTACTGTGCAAATGTGATCAAATTATTTAATTTATTTAGAAATTTCTACTTAAGATATTATATTATTATTTACTTATTTTATGTAACAAATGTCAACTAGACGAAACAACTTTTTCCAATCACATTAGCCCCTAATTAATCGTTAATAAGATGTAGAAAAAAATTAATCGCTCTAACCATAACGG
This sequence comes from Chrysopa pallens, assembly GCA_020423425.1. NCBI lineage: Eukaryota > Metazoa > Arthropoda > Insecta > Neuroptera > Chrysopidae > Chrysopa > Chrysopa pallens. The sequence goes on along the minus strand of CM035594.1, from coordinate 9,763,866 downwards.
AGAAAATTGAGACTTTGCTAAATATGTCTTTATTTTAATCCAATTTTTTTTTAAATTTATTCATAATTAGCCATTTATTAATCGTAAAATAACTGTGAAAAAAACAATTTTTTTCGCTCTTACCATTATGGGGAAAATTGATTTATTGAAAATTTAGTTAACTATCAACTTAGCACAACAACTTTTTCCGATCAACTTCTAAATAGGACCATTATTTGCCGCTGCTTGAACGAAAATTAGTTGTGGAAAAAAAATTTCCCATGTTACCATTACGGAGAAAATTGATGAAGTTGATCGGAAAAAGTTGTTTCGTAAAGTAAAGTGGAAAGATATCGAAACTACTTTTTTCTTCGTGGTAAAGGTAAAAGCGAAAATTTTTTATTCCACCACAAATTTACGATTAATTAACGGCTAATTATGGTCAAATTAAAAAAATGGAATTAAAATAAAGTTAACTCTCAATTTATCGAAAATAATAAAAAACAATAAACTAGTGACTCATAATGGGCCAATTTCGAGTTGATGACAAAAAGTTCTTCCTCTAAGTTGACTGTCCATGTTGCCAAACATCGATTTCCTCCGAAATGATTAGAGTGACCAAAAATTTTTCCATTAACTCGCTAAGTTGATGACTAATTATGGATATATTTAGAAGTGGATCTATTTAGAATATGTATGTATGTATCAACACTTAAGGTGAAAAAATAAATATTTTCAATTAAAAAAATTTTATTTGGAACATAGAAAAATAAGTTTGTACTAAATTTCGTTAACCAAATTTTTTTTTTCGTAACAGATATAAATAAAAAACCAAAAACTTCATTCTTTCAATAACCATAAAATTTATATGAAAAAAGTGTAAATACAAAAAATTTAGATCTTTTTATTACCCATAACTTCGCCATAGGACTTGTAGTTTTGTCGAAAACCGAGATAAGCCGTTTTCATTTCATATTTGTTATATTCTCTTCCGTTTCTATTGGGTTTAATCCTACTATAGTTTCTTTTGGTTTCAAAAATTTTTCGACCCAGGTCTTATCATATTGGACCAGGGTCAAACACCCAAACAAAGTTATTTTTTTCAATATCAAATTATATATACACACTGAATTACAATACATTATTTTTAATATTAAACTATTGTAATGAAAATAAAGTAAAACCGATTTTAAAATAAATAACGTTTGATTGTGAAACCTTTGTTAGTATCAGACATCTAATATTATAACAATAAATAATAATCAATTAATATTCATAGATCGATATTTTATTTTATACCTCCTCGATATATTGAAATCAAAAAAACAAAACAAAAAACTTTTTAAAATTACTTTTCCAAAATTCTTAATTAACATACAATCAAAGTTGTATAGACAAAAAATTAACATGAACCCGTCTTGGCATTCGCCATGATATTATATACATCACCATTATATTTTTGACAATAGAGAACATCTTTGCACATTAAAAGAGGTTTTATATATGTGTACAGTGTGTTGTATGGACATTCATCTTCTAAAGGTGTTTTAAAATTAATTATTATTTCATGAAGAAGTTTTATCGATAATAATCAAACTATAAAGATGAACTCCATGTATTATCAAACAACCTATTAGAAAATCCTTATTTTTTAAGTGGGTTATTTATTGCAACTTAAATTCTAACATATACAGACAAAACAAACTTTTAAATTGAATAAAAATTCATTATTTTAAAATTCGATTTGACATTGTTTTACTATTATTACACTAATAACTTAAATTAACGAGTTTCATAACATAAATACTAACTATAAACGGATACCAAAATTTGGTAGCCGCAAAGCATGAAAAAAAAATGTCTTTAATCATATTACGTAAACTTAAGAGTAAAGTCAAATTAATGCGTTTAGTTGCAAAAAAATAGCATTAAAAATGAGTTATTTAATGTTGTAGGACTGTTTGTCATTGACCCATCTTAATATTCTCAAAAATATATAATTTTATTAGAAAATAACCTACTATCGGATATTATCGCTCTTCCAAACTTGAACCTGGAATCCGTATGGTTTTACTTAGATGGTTTCTCAGCACTCATTGTCATGATAGTAAGCCTATTCTTGGATCAAATTAAGTGGTCGGCCTAATCTTCAGATCTAACTTCTAACGTCATTGATATTTGAAGTGGCCAGCCCGATCTCCAGATTTATCTCCTAACGACTTTTTTTATGATGTTTTCATAAAACGCTATTCTATTCGCGGCATAGGTCGTAAAATTATAAACAATTCAGAAAAAAAAAGTTTTTTTGTCTTATAGATAAATCATAAGTAACAGAGTCAATTGCGTAGGTACTCGACATATGATTGAATATAAATTTTTGGACTATTGTTATTTAGCATTCATAAAATACTATACAAATTCAGCTAATACAGTTATAAATACATGTATATTAATTATGAATGAGTACTGTAAGTACCTATTTGTGTTTATTAGCTAAATTTCTGGCAAATCCAAACATTTTACGAAAAAATGTTTCAAACAAAAGTTCTTATACATAAACATACATTTGAACCAAAGGATCAATATTGTTCATTCACGAACTTGGTCTTACTTTTTAGGTTTAGAATACACCACCAACATTTCAGCTCGTTATCTTTTTTCGTTTTTGAGTTATCTTTGTGACGGACAAACGGAAATGGAATAATTAGGTGATTCTATGAAACCTATTCCAAAATATTGTTTGTGCGGTCAATATTGACTAGCGTTACACACTTTAGACTAAAATTAATATACTCTGACATATTACATACAGTAAAACAAGGATATCTTAGAGATAATAAAACCTTCCTATGTCTGCAATACTAACTTCAGATGAAAAAAATTGTATCCTAAATAATATTGTTATGCATTCATAAACATCCCTATCATAAAAAGTCAAGGAGTAATATGTTTAGTTTACCTGTTACTAATACGAGTGATATATATAGGTACAAAAAACGACCTTTATGCAGATCAAACACATAACCCGATTTCTTAGGCTTCGGTGCAGATAGGTAATCATAGGCTTAATCAAAAAAATGTAGAAAGAAATAATTGTTGTAAGTAAATTTATTTAAATAAAGTGATATTAGAAAGAAATAATTGTTTTAAGGAAGTACGAGCGCCAGGTGGTGTGGGGATAGGTATCGACTCTACCGCGGTAAGGGGAACGCAGTAACCATATGATTTTTTTCAATATATAGATATACATTTAACATTGGCTAGTGGCGGCATTTATTTTTCTTTTAATTAATACACTTTAATTAGTCGGGCAAGTGTAAATATTTTTGAATTAAATTTATCACTAATATATTTACTTTCATCCATAAGTTTTTTAAAAATATTCACCGACAGTTTTACGAGAAAAATACAGAAATGTATCAATGTTTGAAGCTTACCCCATAAGACCAATGTTAAATTGCTCAACTTTAAAGTTAATTATTTATTTAAATGATCGGGCAATCTCCTTCAAATTTTTGGAATTTGTTTAGACATATTTAAACTTTGTATTAAAAAAAAATCAAGCCTTTTATCAAAAGTTGCCTTGGTGCTCGTACTTCCTTAAGTAATGAATTTCAACATATTAATAATAAAAATTGGTTATACAAATTAAAACTCATTATGAAAAATGACATTTGGTTAGTAAGTATAATCTTACTGTATATTTCATTTAATTAATAAATGATAAATATGCAAAGAAAAAAAGAGACAGTGTTTATATGATAGAGATTAACATGACTCACTATTGATTGATTAATTGACTTAGTAATATACAAATGATTATTAATTCTATTAACACAATATGGTTATTTAAACTATTCATCATTTTCGTTTTTATTTTCGGCATAAATAAAGGTATGTTAAATTTAGTCAAATGATATTTAGTCATATGAAAGGAATTAACGAAACTTGAATAAACATAGAATCACTAAGTCAGCCTGTTTGTCCGCCCGTCATCAAGATTACTAGAAAAATTATAACAGATATCGAACTGAAATTTGAGAGGCATATTCTAGATCTAAAGTGTCAATTTCGTACCATGAATCATTGAGCCATCTTTAAAACGACAAGAGATGTTTACATCAATTCATTTCATAATGTAATATAATATATTTTTATAACTGTATAGACTATGTACTAAGTTTTTTTCTCTTTTTACCATCTAATCTTCAAAATCCAGTAGGTCCCAACGACGCTCGAGTGATTCCACATTAAGCATCTTGGACTACTATTAGCTAAATAACTTCTCAGCTGAATATCACATAAATTATCTTTATTTTAAATTGAAAAATTATTATATTAGTCCAACTATGTTTTTTATTGAAATATTAAGAAGTTCCTAATTATGTTATAAACACAGTATGTTTTCTGTTAATTTTATTATATAGGACTTTCTGTGTAATTCTAATAAATAGTCTAATGGGTTTTCTATTTAAGCTATGGAAATTCACGATCGGTTTTAAAAGCTTTTTCTTCAGTATGTACTTTTTGTCTCAAATTATAGAAAATTGTATTATGTAAAAAGTAATTTTTTCCACGTTGTTGAAAATCGTAGATCGATGAATTGTAGTATGAAAAACAATATTCTCTTCACAAAATGTAAATTTCGAAATTTTTGTTACAAAAAACAAGTTCCGACTTCTTACTATTTGGTCCACTTTCTAATTGATGCTCTGACACATATGCATCACATTTTACAATTTTAATTTAGAAAATAGCAGCAAAACTACTGAACCGATTTTTATGGATGGCGTGTCCGTCGATTTGGTATCACAGTTTTGGCGTTAAGGATAATAATAATACAATTTTAATTGAAGGAAAAATAATTCTATAAAAAAAAAATAGATGTTTATTTTAATAAATATATCTGGATGATTCTAAAAATAAATAGGAATATGTAATTATTATATCGAAAAAATAAAGTTAAAAAGTACTACGATAATGTGCTCATAAAAACACGAAACAAGATACAATTTTTACTCGAAACTAGATGAAGTGATATTCAGAGGATAGCCGTATGTCATCTGTCACCTTTAATATGTATTGTTTGGTACAAACATTTCTTTCGGCTATCCTCTGAACATTACTTCGTCCAATTTTCGTCTAGTATGCACTACCAACATGTCAGCTCGTTATTTCTTTTTGTTTTTCAGTTATCTTGATGACAGACGCACAGGCGGAAAAACGGAAATGGACTAATTAGGCGATTCTATGAACACTTATATGAATATTCTGCTTGCGCGATCAATATTTGCTAGCGTTACACGCTTAAGATTAAAACTAATATACTCTGACATATTATGTATATATACCCAGTATAATTAGATTATTTTAAAAATTGTTAACAACTGGAATCGCTCGCATTTACAGTACAAATTGTTAGTTCTATTTTGTATCCATAATTCTATTAATTTATTTCACAAAGTAATTATAAAATAAATAATCATAATTTTAACACAAAGTAAAAATAAAAATAAACTTTGCTCTCATAATTAATAAAAGCTACACAAACTTTTTACTTCTATCTTAAAAACATTTAATAAACAAAAAATTAGTTTGTGATAATAAATATAAAGCTGGATGTCAATGTATCCAATTATTTTATCACTTCGTTTACTTATCATACCATGTTATCTGTCTCAGAGATCCACGTCTTGTTCTCCGAAGTAAAAATATAATTTTTTTATAGAAGGATAATTTTTTGACAAATTTTTCTCTTTTTTGAGCAGTTTTTACAAAAAAAATTTCAAAATTGTTATTTTTCATAATTTTCCTTCTGTTTCTTATTAATCTGGTATAGCGATACACAACTAATACTTATGAAATTTTGTTTTGACCGACCACACATGGTCGCAGTTATGAAAGTTTTATATCATTTTATGAACTTTTTTAGACCTTAAAAAAAATACATGCACAGTTTACCCGCGATAGATGTGGAAGTTTTTGTAGGGTTATGTCACGATGTAGGTCAAGATAATTGTAGGGTTTATATCTGATGATATTGATATTAAGTTTAAAATTATTATGCATTTTATTGACATTTATATTACAAACATTATACTTATCCAATCTTCGCGTTTGAATTCTGCTAAGACTTGTTACAAGACTTTTAACCGCACGGCTATTAGGTTGATCTTAAATATAAAAAATTAAAACATATATCGAAACTTAATACATAGTGAACCCCTAATTTATTATTGGGAACATGGCAGCAGCTCTCCAGTTTATTAAAATTGTAAAGTAAATAAGGCTGAGGTTACACTACCATTAAACATGATGCAAAAACACTCGTCAATCCGAAACAATTGTACATTTCTATTTTAAAATTGAACAAGACAAAAGTGTAAAAAATCAGCATTTAAAGCGGCAATAGATAGTCCATTAAACAAAGATCTCAAACTTTGGATCCAAAATCTAAGCACTGATGGTGAGTAGGTGAGTTTTTTTTTTGATTATTAATAAATATTTTAATTTTCTTTCCTTTTTTAAGTAATTAAAATGAATTTAATTATTTTTTAATATTTCTACTTTTGTGCTCTTGACATGTGTTCTGTATGAAAATAATATTTATTATTTCCATCATAAGAAAATTCAGTTTAAAGGCACAAAATTCTGACTTTTAAATAATTATATATTCAAAGAATTAATTGTCAATTTAATTATCATTCATTACAATTAATTAACATTTATTTAGTTTAATAAAAACATTTGTGAGTTATTTGTAATGATATTGATACCCAGTTTAAAATGATTATGAATTTTATTCACAATTATATATTACATACAGTACACTAATCTAATCTCTGAGTTTGAATTTTTGATAAATAATACACGAGGGTTATAGCAACTGATGTATGAAATAAATAATTTAGTTTTGATCTGATAAATATGTCAATGATAAATAAAATCTTATTTTCTTATTTTCCGATAATCACGACAATATTCTGCATTCGATTTCAACATATTTGAAATATATTTTTATTAATCAATTTCGTTTTCTCTCACGTTATATCCTATAGAGATGTTTATGGTTGCCTTTTTTTATTTCCGCTTTTTCATTTCATTGACTATGACGATACAAAATAAATTTCACTTCAAAAAAATTTAACATATATTCTAAACAGAAACAGATTAATTCCTCTCTATTTTCAAATATTTGTCGAATATATGGTTATCAATTTCAAAATCACAATCACAAAGGTTAAATTATTAAAGGGGAGAGGCATCATAAATTGAAACAAAAACAAATTCTACAAACAAGTAGAAAATTTTAATGTTGAAATAATAATTTCCTAAGGTAAAATACTTTAAACGTATAATTCTTCAAAAAAAAATAAATATTTGAAGAATTGTAATTAATTTAACGAAATTTCTTTTTGCCTAATTAAAGGTTAATGTACAAATTTGAAATGTTATCCTCCAGCTCTATAGTAATAAACACTCCTTCTACAAAGTCTTTAATAAAACAACGGAATATCATCTCTAAATTGATGATACTATCAAGTACTATACATTTTGATAGGAAAGTAGAGCAGTTTCATTTATTATTATATTAGTATACTTTATGATTGAAACATGAATTCTGATAGTAATTTTGTCTTGTACAACAGATATAATTGATACAACCTATATACGTGATACGTGATGGTAATAAATTTGTTGATTTTTTTTTATATTTGAAGATGAGTACATTTTCTATACGTTTTTTCCACCTAAACAATTCGATATATAGATTTGATTACTTTTTATATATGTTTTTTGATCAATAAAATACTTTCTTTACTCGACATTTGAAGCTAAAGTCATTTATAATGTTATTGATACTTAAAATTATAGTTTTTTATTCAAATAATTTTTATGAATTAAAAATCGCAGTTTTTATTTAAGAAATCGCTGGTAAAAGAGAGCGTTGAATGAATTTGAACCAAAAACACAATATATTAATTAATCGATAGATTATTTTTCATTTACCTAAACAAACCAATTCTTATATATGCATTTATTTATAATAAAATAGTAATCTAAAATTATAAATAGATTTTTCAGGATAAAATATATTGAAAACAGAATTGATTAAGAGGAGATAATATTGCAAAAAATGACATAACCCATAACAATTCAATAACATATGTTTATTTATTCGGGTATGTGTTGAACTAATTGTCGCGACCATGTTCTTATAAACAGATCACGATTATGAAAAACTTTTGATTCGTATTGCAATAAATTGTGGCGGAAATTTTTAACACTGGAAGTTATGATCGTTCTTTGAATGAAATTTTGAGCAAACAGTTTGAGAAATTAGTGATGTTTATGTGTTATGAATAGATAGATATTTGAGTCTAATTATAAGTCTGTATCTAAAATCCTTTTAGCTCTTCTAAAACCGGGAGAGCAACTTAAGGTGCCATCATGCTACTCACCCAGCAACTTGCTTCCATCTTTAAGTACATCTTCAAGAGAGTAATGATGAACCAGCAAAAAACATCCACAGACACCTTATCTACAACAATTTAGTTTCAGATTAAACCACTCAATGATAAGTCAGGGCATAGGACAATTTATGGACAAAGTCACAAACATGGTCCGTATGGACATTGAAAAATCCTTTGACACGGTTTCGCATGATGGACTCATCCACAAACTATTCAACTTAGCCATCTACATCCTAAAATCTCCTTCCTTCGTACCTAACTAAGCGATAATCTTAAAGTCATACCCAACAAAGTACCTCAAATCAATACCGTGTTAATGTTGGTGTGCCTAAAGGGTCCTTAATTGAACCACGTTTTTTTTTTTATATAAAATAAATTGATCCCCAGGGATCGAGTATCCTAAATAACCCTCGCCGTCGGCGACACCGAAATTTATTGTTCTTCTTAGTGACCAAAAACTATTTCGAGTTACCTACAGACCCAATTACCCATGCTTGCACACAATTTCAAGTGACGAAAAATCAAAATTAATTCAAGGAAGATAGTTCATCTTGTTCACTAAGAGTAATAAATTTTCCTCTTTACTACTTGGATTGATGATGTTTAACACTGAAATACAAAAAAAAAAAAGAGTGTCGAACACTTTGTTGTGACTCAGAAAAGCAGTTTAATAAGACACCGAACACCAAAAATCTTCTGGTCCTTGGAAATGTATCCTTTGCAAAGTTGTACCCATTACTCAATACGAATTATATATATATTATTAGAACTTCTTATTTTACTTTAACTGTATACATTAATGTCCATCGCAATCAGTATAAAATTGTTTATAGGTAATGAGTAAAGAAAATTTATTCGGAAATTTTGGAAAATTATTAATCAATAGTATATCAAAAGCATACAAAATTTAAATTTTTTCAATAGTGAAAGCAACACACACAAGATTTTAAATGCCTTTGTTTCATGCATCTGTTTATTTCTATCCGCATCAAAACAAAACAATATTATGATATAAAATGATTATCACCGTCTGAAAGTACTCAGAAAAACTACATTTTGATTAAAAATTTTCCTTCCTTTAATGTCGAGTGCAAATTTTATTAGCTTAAAAAATTGAATTTTGTTAGTTTATATTTTAGAATAATATATGAATGCACATAATGAGTGAATTATTTAAATTCTATATTTTACTAAATTATTATATATTTCAAAATTGAAATAATTTTTTATTTTTTGAGATTACATGTTCCATATAAACTAGTGGACCCGTGTGCTACTCTGCAAAATTAAATGTTGATAATAATTTAATAGCTTAAAATTGAATCCTAAATTATAAACAACATTGTGGCATTTTTCAAACAGACCTGATATTATTAATCATTCAAACACACACAAAAAAGTGATGAGCGTGTGTTGTGCTTGCAACACAATTTCCTCCAATCTCATCCAATTTTAGTATCTAATAACCCTCTACTTAGAACTGGAGATACTGGGATTCAAAATTATCACAACGTTTAGAGAAAGGAACGCCCCATAAGAACTTGATAAAGGCAAAAGATAGATATAATCGAATGCTTGATACTTTATCTGGTCACAAATTCCTTTCATTGAAAAACAAAAATTTAACAAATCGGATGGGTAGAACGGTCGGACGGGTTAAAAACAGTTTGCATTAATTTTTTTAATATATAGATTATTTTTAGAATGCACATTTTGTAACGTGTCACAACAGATATTTTTGTTTTTTCGTATAGAAACAACAATATTTCAAGCAAATCATGCAGAACAATATTCAATTAAAATATGATACTTAGAACTTTTTACTTTAAAAATCTTTGTCCACCTTGTTTGTTTTCACTAAAATTTTAATTAAAAGTAAAAACCCTTTTTTAAAAAACTAGCTTTTATTTAAATGCTCCAAAAAATAAAAAAAATTAACTTTTACTTTAAAATTTTTACTGTAAACTTATCTTAAGCTTTTATATCACACTCAATTTATGAAAGCTTGTTGCGACATTTAAGTACTCATATTTACTTAGTTTACTAATTTTAATAGTTGACGTTATATGATGATAGTAAAAGTTTTAAACAAAAAGTTTATTTTAATTTTTTAAAGACAATTAAATAAAACCGTGTTAAAAAAGTTTTCACTGTTAATTTATTTTTAACTTTTTAGTTATCGCTAGACTAAAATATCACAAATGTATGCCATACAGCGTTTCAAAACATTCAGTTATAGTTGAAGATATCTGCTTCAAAATTAAGTTTCAAACTTAAGAAGCTTTCTATATTCGATTTCAAGTGACGACACTTTATTCTTGAAGTTATTCTTAGCGAACCCTTTCAATTGATACTCATATTGTAGGAGTGCAATAAAAATAACTAGCCCACTATCTTGGGTACCACCATATTGGATTTAGAATGGAATACAGTTAGTCATGCAGTGGTATCAAAACTGAACGTGTATACAAACTTTCAGCTCAATCAATTGATGATATCTGCTTTAAAACTGAGTTGTAATCCACCCGAACATTACATGCATCGCAATTTAAATAAAAGCTTTCAATATATAAACAAATATTTGTATAATTTTTTTAATTAATAATTAATTATAGTTAATAAACCTAAATATTTTTGATCCTTTTAGAAATGATTCAGAATATTTATTTTAATTCGTTTTAAATGGATTATAAACATTAAAAGTTTTACTGAAATAAGAAAATAATAATTATAAATTCTTAATCTGTGATAGTTATATTATGACTTTTATTATTTAATATAAGCTATAAGATTAATTAAAATATATAGTTTTATAATTTGATATTATTTTAAGCTTTGATGGCATTACATAGACGTACAAAAAACGAAGAAACTTAAAAACAATACGAATGTTTCCAGTTATGAATTTTACTTAGAACTTTTTTATCGTAAGAAAACCTTCTCGTAGATTTCAATTCTACAAATCCGTCAAGAAATTCGTTCATCAGAACATTTGTACATCATCATCCATGTAACGCACAAATATGAAGCAACTGCTATCATTTAACAACGTATTATATATCTAAAACGAACTGCGAAATTATTTTTTTCGAAAGGAACAAACGAAACGAAAAATATGGGGCGCATGCAGCTGCATTAGTTGTGCTATTAGTGTATCAATTATCTGATACATGCCCCCAACCCCATGATTTCCGTTTGATATAATAGAAATTATTTTCTACATTTTGGTCCGTTATAAAATCATGGTCCATTATGGTACATATATGGTAAATTATTTTTATTTTATTATTATTTTCGACATTTTTAGGGTTAAATTATTTGTATTGTCAACATCATTGTTTATTTTTTATTTCCGAGTTATATCTACGATATCGTAAATATTAAATATTAAATATTGTTCGTGATTTAAAAGAAAATAAATTTTGTTGCTCCGATTTCAAAAAGAATCTTGCCGACATTTGGAACATTCTGTGCTTTTTTCATTTCTTGACCGTCGGTCTGTCGATCTGTGAAACTCATTTACACGAACGCTCATTACTCCAAACTTGACCAGTATTTATAAATTTATACAATAGTATAGGTGTTCGGGATGGTCCCATGTTCGAAAAATCATCAATTACTCTTTTCCGGATATAGTGCTCGAAACTTCATAGTATAGTAGTTTCCGAATAAAAATTTTTTTAAATAATATCGACACGAGCAGTGGATTAACACATTATTCGTAAAACCTAGCAGCAACACTATCTTGTGTCAACAACAATAATATATTCATAGTTATTAGTATTATTTATTTTGTAATAAAAATATTGAATATATTTTTTTTTTTTAATTTTGGAAATATATAGGGAAAGTCGGTAAGATAATTGTGAATGAAGCACTGTGGGTGGAGTTGATAAATATTTATTCTGATTTTTATATTATATTTAGCTTATTGATCTCTAGTGCTTCTAAAAATTTAATTTTTCGCTTTTGTCTGTAACACTTCCGGCTTGTATTAAATATCAATTTTATGACATGTATTGCAAAAGTAAGAAGTCCTATGGCAAATGGATTTTTAAATTGGCAATTCATTATTCTACAAAATTACTTTCAGTTGGAAATAAAACAATTTTTTACAGAAATCTGGTTGACCAATAAGTTGACCTTATGAGTCAACTTCTTGCTGACGTTTTTATGGATCACCTAGAACATAAAATACTATCTTCTAGTCCTCTCCACCTCACACATTCTTTTCTGATATAGGTTCCTACATTTAGACTAAAGCCAAAAATAAAATTTGTTAGAAGTCCTTGACTAATAAATAAAATAAATTCCCAAATTATAAAATTTTAAATATTCAAGTAGAATATCTTCTGAAATTCAAAATTTCTAAAAAAAATAAAGGAAAGAAAAATTGAAGAAAAGAAAGATTCTGTTCTATAGAATTCTGCTTGAGCTCAACATTATAATGAAAAGATGGAAACTTTTAACTTCGTCAAATTTTTACTTTAAAAAACTTTAATATTACGAGTGTACTTATTTAGTTATTATAAAGTAGTTAAGTAAAGGAAAGTAGGTACGATTATTGTGAATGAAAAAACTGTGGATGTAGTTGATAAATATTTTTAACGATAATTATAATTTGAAATTTACTAGATTTACAAGATTGCATATGACAAATTTCATTACATATGAAATGAAGTTTATTATACACAATATTTGTGTTTAGCATATACACTAATTTTTCGCTTAAAATAGTATGAAAAATTTGTAGAATTTTTAAAACATCCGTGAAATATTTTATAGTCAACATATTTTGACGTTACTATTTCAAAAATTTTAGATTACAAATAATTATTATCATTCATTGTAAAATTTCAATTCAAAACAATAAATATCAATAAAATTGTGGCAAAGCAAACACAGTGTCGTTTTATGTGCATTAGTGAAATTAAAAAATTCATTTTAAACTAAGGAATCACATTTATCATCAGACTCTAGCGTTTATTATCTGGATATTTTTTGGCATTAGCCTTTGCTACCAAATAAATTAAAAAATGTTAAGTTAGGTAAAATTTCTTTGGACTCACCGAATGCCAGGAGAATTTGTTAAACCAGAATAAATTGCAAAGAAAAATGTATGACTCATAAAAAAAGTGCTTTTTACGATTATTCAAAATGGCCAAGGTTTTTTCAAATAAAAATTTTAGAGCACAAAGTTTTACACCAGAAGTTTAGTTTAAGTTTACTATTTTAAACTATCCAAATAATATTAAGGCTTTATTTCCGCGTAATTGAAGTCGAGTTACCACGTGTCTACTGATTTTCTAGCACCTACTTTCAACTACTTGATAGTTTTCAAGTAATATTTGAGGTTGAGATAGTACCAGTCTACGTATTAGGATCAAGTTAACGCAGGACAGCGGGATTTTTACATATTACGTCCACTTTTTACATGATCAAACTACCCAGCCAGCAATTAAGGTCGTTATCACGGGTGTGTAACATTTATGTAGTGCACATATCCACAGGATGTTTAGGTTACTTCTCTTCCACAATATATTTAAAAAAAATCTCACAATTACAACTTGCGTAATTTACCAAACCTTCGCAAAATTTGAAACAAATGCCAACAATACAGTACCACTTTGGAACTATGAGACTGAAAGTATTTTTTTCTTCAATTGTTTTTGTTCTTTTTTAGTTCTCTTTTTCTTTGTTTTTTTTCCTCATTTTTTTAATTTGCTTTATTATTATCTTCCAACTTCTTTTTAACATTTGTTATTCTTCCCTTTTATGATGTGCTTCCTTTCCGGTTTATGTTAATTCATTGTCGCTGTTAGTTTTAATAAGGTGACTGTGGTACAATCAACGTCTTGCCACGTCTAATTTTTTTTTCTGGGATAATTTTGACCTGTATTGCATTATATCTTAGAGGCAGTCTGAGTATAGGGTCAAGAGGTGTAAAAATGAGACTTTTTTTTAAGTTTTATTTGTTATGATTGGTTTTGATTTTATTGATAATAAAATGTTAAGTCAATGAAAATTTTCTAAGCAACACTAATGGTATAAAAACTTTTACAAATATGAAGTATTTTTTTCTAGAAAATCGTGTTTATTTTGTCTCATTTTTATCCTTTGCTTTTGGTGTAAAAAAAAGACAAGGGTGGTTAAAAATGACACATCGTGTTTTCAGGTGCATAATTATACTTTTTAAAGCTTGGGTAATTTGCAAAATACAACAAATTATTTCTACAAAATCTAAGGAAACAACAAATTATTTCTAATTCTAATTTCAAAATATCTCTGCTGTATAAGACTGCCGAAAAATCAATAGGAACTTATGTACTTATTTTAAAAATCATTTGTAATAAATTTAATTAGTGTACATTTCACTAATTTATTTTTCAAATCCTGGACGTTACTCCATTGAATTTTTTGGAGTCACCGTCAAAATTACTGCCTTCGAATGAACGAATCCCCATCTGGCCATCATTGAAATTTTTCGCCTGTTGTTGTTTACGTTTAGAATCATTTTTATTTTATTAGACTTAATATGAATTAATTTTTATTTTATTTGGCTAATATTAAGCGCTTTTTGGAGGATTTTCAGTGTATGATTTCGTTTATGATATATCAATTCTAGACTTCTAATTATTTTAAGGCATATTGGGGTCATATATTTTTCTACAATCGTCTGAACTTTGCGCCAATGATGTCTCGCATTTACCTCAGCAGCCGTCTTAAATTTACCCCATGCAATCTGATGATTGTTACTCTTCAGCAGTTTGTACTATAATGTAGTATTATAACAAAAGCCATCCGATCAATATTAAAAGATTTCATAGCGTAAAATACGTTATGTTGTAAAGACCTAAAGACATAAATTATTGAACTCAAATATCAAATATTTAACACAATTTTAATTTCATTTTTCTAAAAGTGTTATTGAGCAAATAAAATTGTGTTTTATTGTTAATCATTATATGGTATTCCAAAAGTAAAAGCTCAATACAATTAGCATATGCTTAGCTTAAAGAGTATTAATATCAATGAGTAATTAAGAATCCCTCAAATATTAATATAAAATACTGTCATTATTAAAAATCTCTTCAAAATATATAATGAATTATGAAACATCAAAAAATTTTGTAAGGTGGTCTTAGTGATTTTCAATCATTCTCCACTGATCTACACGTCACATGTTGAACTATTTCAACATGTGAGAGAATTCCATATATTTTATAAAAAGATATTTGATATTATCGCACTAAATTTTCGAAAAAAAAAATAGTTCCCACAAAATACAGTTGAAAAAAGCAAAATTGCAAAAAAATTTGAGAACATTTTATAATCAACTTTAGATAAATAAAACATATGTGAGGAATCCTAAAGACGGACGGACGATTCAGCAGAAGAATTAATACTGTATCTGTATGTATATATTATACACTCAAAGATTGGTGGTAATCGTGAAGGCCGCCTCATTCCACCACTTCCAAGCAAAACATAAGTAAACACTAACTAAACTGACTTTATACACATATGAAAGATTTTTATTATTATAGAAGAAATTTTTAACCGAGTATTGTAGAGTATACTTTTAACGTTTTTTTTAGCTCGTTTGCAGTGTTTCTTATACCACTCAGTGCTGGTTGCTACAGTAAATAAAAACTCACTTTTATTTATTATATAAATTTAATTATTGTTATTAAGTAATTAATAATTTATTAATTAATTGAACGCGTTTGGTATTTTGTTCAAAAACATACAGTGATTGTTTTTTTTTTTTTAATTTGCTTGTGTTGTCTTATCTCTCCATTGTTGAGCGAACTAAATGTGATTTAGTGTTTTGTTTACGTTTGTTTTCTTGCGGTTTATTGTTTTTCTACAACAATTTAACGTCCATTTGGGGTGTAGCAAGTAACAATGATGTCATGGTTCTTTAATTAATATATTATTAATTTTGTATGTATTAACGTTTTTTTATTTTATATGTATAATGTAATTTTAAAGTATTTAATTTAAGATGTGGGAGTAATATCTGTGGGCCTTTTTTTTTAATGTTTTAATATAATATTTTAGCGTGGAGGTTATTTTTAAGAAATGAATAATTTTTTAACATTTTCTAGAATATTGCATAATTTTGGTGTATAAAACATTTGGTGCTTATTTATTCGGCAGAAGTTGATATAATTTCCCTCTAAGACCTGAAGAACAGAAATGAATTTTTGTTTGAAGAAAACAGATAAATTGTTTGCCCTTACTGTCTAACAAATTCTATGTATTGTTACCTAGTCACTTTTCTTTGAAACAGTTTAAAACATTTTCGCAATAAGACATACAATAGTCAAGTCGCAGTTTGGAAAAAAATAATTTAGGGATAGTACACATTATTCTAATTTTACTAATTGGAAAAATTTGAAAGGTCGACCAAGGTCGCATTGTTAATTGTAAGGACAGTTTTGAATTTCAAAGATCAGGACTATATCCAAAATGTAGAGGATGATTTTAATAAATTTATTATTACATTGACCAGAAATATTTAATTTATTTCTTATAAAAATATTTAAGAGGAAGACGTAAAATATTTTTCCCTTAAAATGGTAGTTGTAATAAAGAGTTCTCAACACTGGATAGAAATGTTGAGGAAACTGTTAGTATAGGAGTAGGGTCCAAGAGCAATCTTCTGCTTTCTTTATCGAGTTTCCGTTCTTAAAGAATTGAGACACCAAAATATATGTTGGTTCCAGAACTATATAGATCAAAAATACAAAAACCAGACCAAATAGATTAAAAATCAAGGCTGGCATGAAACTATATGCAACAGTTTTTAATCATAATAATCCACACTTATGTCAGTTCGATTTATTTTTTAGCTTAGTAGTAAGAATTTTTTTGATTTTGGAAAACTGTACAAAACTTTTGCAGCTAGAAATAAAAACGTTTTTCCTCTAACTTCAAATTTTGTTGATTCTAAGATGATAAATAAAATGATATAAATTAAGAGCGATCATCTACAGCTGTTATTGGTATAACGTAGTGTGTTTCTAGCAAGCTGATCCATACATGCAATAATAATTTAATTACATGTCATATAACTTACAATTGACATAATAATGGAGGGCTCTTCGAAGAGATTTTCTCGAAAAAAAATTTCTAAGGAAAAAAAAAAAAATTTTTATATTAAAAAATGTTATTTCGACAGAAGAACTCTTCAATAAGCTGTCCATGTGCATTCGAAATTTCAAAACATAACGCGAAAATTGAAATATTTTTACATAATGGAGGGTGCTGCACTATTATGTTTCAATCCCATTTAAATACAATGCAAAGACATGTGAAAGTGTCCTTTAAAGGTGTTTTAAGGATACATTTGAACAGTACATTCAATCATGTATTTTATTTAAAGAAGGGTATTTCCCATTACTCGAAGTCGCACAGAGTAAATGAATCATCTCATACACATTTCTTAAAACTGATTTAACGTCTTTATTTACAAAATTTATGTTAAATCAATGCTATAACTATAAACTTTTCTTTTCATTTATATAAACGAACATGTTCCACATGATAAAATCATGATAAAAACAAGTACTATAAAAATAAAAATCGTTTTTCATTATATGAATCTAAAATTTTACATTGAAAATTTACATAAAAGTAGAATATGTCTGTTCATTCAAATTTAATAACTATGAATATAAAACATTTATTAAGAGAATTTTACTTTTCAAAATCGATTTTGTAAAAAAAAAGTAAAAACTTTTTAACCGTTTAATTATTTCACAGATTAAATAAATTTACTTACATTTTGTAAAATTTAATGAAATACAAATACAAAAAACACTTTTAATTTTTTAAAATTTGCATAAAATAGTTTAAATAATTAGATTATATTAATCACGCAATTTGTACATTTGAAAATAAGAGCTTCGGAAAATAAACTTGCAACTACAATAAAATCATTATTTGCGTTCGTTAGAAAGAATAACATCTGGTATGTTTATATTTCTTCCGGCAAAAAAACCTTTATCAAACCACACCAAAATTGTAGCATGGGCCCATACTAACTGTACTCATCAAATTGTAGCATCAAAAATATTGTATGAATCGGCGATATGAATTCCCTTACACTATCTTCTATTTAATTGTAAATGAAGTTGTACAAACAGAACTGATTTTGTTGGCTGAATTTGAAGAAGCATAACTTTTCCAGTAAGTCCAAAACCTTGAAAGTGATTTAAACTATATTTTATACCCTTGAGATAGCCAATGAAAATTTATAAGCGTCAATCCAGAAATTTATAAATTCGTAAAAGCTATAATTTATTGCAATTTGTAGGATAAATATCTGAAGTCAGTTGTGATATCCGTGAGTGAAAACTTCCAAAAAATTTCTTTGAGGATTTGTGTGTCTCCTCTCAAATAAATTTCGATTTTTTGCCCCAATTTTCTGGATAAAATTATTTCCTAGATAAATCGGAATTTATTCGAAAAATCCTAGAGTTTTCATTAATAATTATAAAATGTCTCCTCTCAGAAAAAGAAAATTTTATATTGGACCTTGTTGAGGTCCTCGCAGCAAGGTTGTTACAACAAAGAAAAGATTTGTGGAACTTTGAGTTGCAAATTACATCTTTCATGTTACAAGAACTTTTATAAAAACCTTGACCTCGTTCAAGCGATTGTGTATTAGCAGTCCGTTTTCATGTCAGTATTGAGCATACCAAATTTTATAACGTTTAGATAGGTATTTTTTAAGTTATTTGTGCGTGTGAAATTTAAAGATATTACATTACGGAGTGTGATTTTTACAAAGATAAGAAACGCAACAAACGCTAGTACATCTACAACAGTCCCGTAAAAAAGTACGAGCAACGTTATACGTATGTATATATACCATTTATTTAGTACTAACAGCACACGGTATGTTTTTTAACGTATTGTATCTATAGCACATTCTATATTCTCTATACAAATACATATGCTATTATCCCACCACTGTAGCTGAAAATAATGTGTGTGTGTGAGTTTTTTTTTTTTTAACCAAAACTATGAGGTTAATTTTCTCATTATTTTAAGCTATTCAAATTGATGACTGTTTTCAAGAACAAAACTTAAAAATTAAAAAATTTAAAACCATTTTCCTGCACATATCCTATGCTACAGATGCCAAAAGTAATCTAGCTATAATCGCAATTATCTTATATTTAAGGGGGTCAAATTTGTTGCATAATCATCAGCGTGGTGATTGAAAATAGTAAACTTTGCTGTGAACATAACTTGTACAATTGTTTTCTTGGCGGTTTGTTACGATATAATACTCTAATGAAAGTATCTGTCTAGTCTAATGAATATTTATCGAATTTATTTTTAAATCCACAATCTTTCATACATTTTTATAGATAACATATGATAATATAATCACATATTCGCAAACTATATAAACAAACTTTATGCTGTAAAAGATTTATTTGAAATAAGTATTATAAAAATAATATAAGCGTCTGATACAGCATTAAAGATTGCTTTCACTAATATAATATAAGACTAATACAGTCCAGTATAAAGCGGAATAAACACCGTTGTCATCGCATTTGCTTAAGAATTTAGTTGTCAACTTCATTAATTATATTTTATTGATAACAATGTTACGAATTATTTGAAATTGAGTTATTAACTTGTAAGATAATCTTGTATTTAAGGAAGTACGAGCACCAAGGCAACTTTTGATAAAAGGCTTGATTTTTTTTAATACAAAGTTTAAATATGTCTAAACAAATTCCAAAAATTTGAAGGAGATTGCCCGATCATTTAAATAAATAATTAACTTTAAAGTTGAGCAATTTAACATTGGTCTTATGGGGTAACCTTCAAACATTGATACATTTCTGTATTTTTCTCGTAAAACTGTCGGTGAATATTTTTAAAAATCTTATGGATGAAAGTAAATATATTAGTGATCAATTTAATTCAAAAACATTTACACTTGCCTGAATAATTAAAGTGTATTAATTAAAAGAAAAATAAATGCCGCTAGCCAATGTTAAATGTATATCTATATATTGAAAAAAATCATATGGTTACTGCGTTCCCCTTACCGCGCTAGAGTCGATACCTATCCCCACACCGCCTGGCGCTCGTACTACCTTAAAGTCGTTTGCCAACTAACTCGCAACCGCCATCCAAAACTATTAAGTCTAGATTTTTAGAAATTTCAACTTAAAGACAAAGGTGAAAAATCTTTGTTATTTGTAGATATAAACATGAAAATTTGAATCACACCTTCTGTGTAAAAAAAATAGTGATATGTTTCAAGTTTCTTGGATATCACATTTTACAGGACGGGAATAGGTTGCTGAAATTGCGTATGGTATTATTGGTTTTATAATAATGACTTCAAATTTAAGTTATTTTTCATTTATCATATTTTTGGGTAAAAAAATTTTTTTTTTTTGTGGAGCTAAAAACGATTGATAGCAACAACAACCTTTCAAAAAAAAAAAACTAAAATGTAAAAATTAATTTTAAATGAAAAAATTCTATGAATAATTTTGATGTGACCAATTACTATTCGGTGTCAATCGTATCCTTAACTAAAAAATCCATTTGTTGGCGTCAACTTGGGAAGGTAATTGGTAACAACGAAACTATTTATAGAAGTTTTAAATTGAAAATTATTTTTTACTTTTTAGTTCATTTATTTTAAGACGATTCTTTTTTAGAATAATTTTAATCGTGCATTCTTTTTCATAGTATTTAAAACAGTTTTTGAATGAACTTTTTTGGTAGATACGTTGGGAAATTTTTCATTTGTTTTTGTAATTATTAAGATTTCGTTATATTTTGTTAGGATAAAGAGAGTTATGAATAAATATATAAAGTTTATTTTTATTGTCAAAATAAACTAAAT
This sequence comes from Chrysopa pallens, assembly GCA_020423425.1. Classification (NCBI taxonomy): domain Eukaryota; kingdom Metazoa; phylum Arthropoda; class Insecta; order Neuroptera; family Chrysopidae; genus Chrysopa; species Chrysopa pallens. Next base: position 9,742,518 of record CM035594.1, on the reverse strand, counting down.
TTTATTGTCAAAAATTTAATGCTATTAACTTGTAATAATATTGTTATGACGACTTAAAAGTACGACTTGGTAATGACCTACCAATGTCATACATTAAACTTATATATTATTATATTAATAAAACGAAAATATATTTATAGAATAATAAATGTAAATATAAACCAAATTGTGTTGTAATAATTAATTTGCAATATTCCACTAAACATTTTTGATTTTTACAATTAAAACTTAATTGTTTTGTCTACTTTTGAAACATTTTTAAACAATGATCAATTCATTTGATGCTACTGGTATTTATACAAAATAATTACATCATAAAATTAAAAATCAATTAAAATGAACAAAAAATAATTTAAAAAAATAAAAAGTGGAAAAATTGTTAAAATTCTTATATAAATAAATTAACGAAAAATATCATAGAAAAAAAGAATATTTCAGGAAAATGATGAATATTTTTCAATTTATGGAATATTGTAAAATTTATTATAATTAAAAACAAGTTTAAATAACAACTAACAGAGTAAACTGTTTAGATACTCGACATATGATTCAATTTAATTGTTTTGACTTTTTTAATTAGCATTCATAAAATATTATAAATATCCATTCTATAAAGTTATATATGTTTACATGTATAATGACATTATATATTGTTATTATTATCTATATGTGTTTATTAGCCAAATTTGAGCTAAAATTATTGAGAACTCGTACATTTTACTAAAATATGTTTCAAGCGCAAGTTATTTGTGTCAAAAAATAAACAATTTTTTTATTGGAACTCTCCTACTTTTATTGTTTTAAAACTGGGTCAAAGATCCATTAGACCCAATGGACCGATTTTGCTCTTTCACGAACTTAAAGTCACTTTTTATGTTTAGAATACGATACCTAAATTTAAGCTCGTTATCTCTTTTTGTGTTTTAGCTACAGTGATGATGGACCGATGGTAAGTCGACAATAGACTACTTAGGTAATTCTATGAACACCTATACAAAAATTACGTTTGTCGGGCAATATTAGGTAGTGTTACAAACTTTGCACTATAATTAACTACTCTGACATATTATGTAATAATTAATACTGTGACATATTATGCATGTCGATTATAATAAATTACATATGTGTAGTACAAATAAACAAATAAATCCAAAATTTTAATAATCTTCAACATAAAAAATATACTGACCTTTTAACAAAACACAATCGCAATGCCTACTTTGCCTACTCTTTGAAACAGCACCCGAATCAGACCCTCCTATATATGAAACTATAGATTTTACCTTTATATACTTGCTATTATAATCATTATTAAATGATTAATTAAAATAATTATTTATTTAAATACGTACTAAATAAATCATAAATTTCCTTTCATTGAATATTTAATGTAGGTATAAATTTTACATGTTTGTGTGTATGAAATGACAATAATGGTACAATTTATAATCACAAAACAATTGTTATGTAGATTTTATTAAAACGGAATCAATTAAGAGAATATGTCATAATTATTATATGAATATTTTGCTATTCACCTTTTGAGGTATAAAATATTTCTAAAATGTTACTTTTTAAGTCATTATATTTTAATAATTGTTAGTAACTTTTGGATAATAAAGACACGATAATTTTATTATGAAGTATTAAGATTCTTCTTTTACTTTTGGAAAATCTAACTCGAAATGCAGGAAAGTTCATGTAGTTTATCAATGTAGTTAAACCATAACGACGCATTAGTTTATTTTCAATTTGTACTTTATGCACAATTATTTCTTCACACACTATATTGAATGAATCACAGATCTGATCACCTTTGGGGCTCCGTTTTTCTAAATTTAGCTACTTGGGGCAGCATAAGAACAAGGTTTTTATAATTGAAAATATTAATAAAACATTTATAAACAATTTAAATATTCTAGATAGAATTTATTAATGAGTAAAACTTAAACAAAAAATTTAATTTTATTTACAATTAAATATAAACAATTTTTTCCATTTTCAACATAAAAAAATGTTCTACAGCTTCAGTTGACATTAGTACAACGTTTAATGAAGCTTGCAATTCTAACTTGCTTTACAATTGATATTTTATTATAAATATCATTGGTGACATCATGAAGTCTATATTAACAATTCTTTAAGATGACTTAATTATGACGGGATGGCTTCTTTTTTAAGAAGTTATAATTACTCTTTAAATACCATTTTTTTCTAACTTTGAATTGTGAAGTCTTCTATCTGATTTTCGTAGGAAGTAAAAATTATGAGCTCTATAAGAAGTCATTTTTATGAGTTCCGGCAGAAGTCAGAAGTATGACCTCAGAGAAGTAACATGTCTTTTTCCAGAGTTGAGTTAAGAAGTCGAAAATATGAGCACTTTAAGAAGTGTTTTTATCGAATTTTGTAAGAAGTTAGAAATACAAAGTCTCTTTTAGAATTCGATTAGGTTTAATTTTTCTGGTTTAGAGTTTAGTCAAATTATACCTACTGTTTTCGAATAATAATCAACAGATAGTTTTGTTTCATGGTCTTTGTTTTATTCCGTTTTTTTTTTTTAATTTGGAGGATTATCAAATACAGAAAATAAGACAATGTACTACCGGCTAAATTTTACCCCGATATAAACTATTTGACTGACATTTATTTTTGAAATAACCTAGATAACTGGTGTTATTTATCCTTGACAAAATCTACATCTTGATACAAAATTTGAAAAAACTATCAATTCTTGTAAATAAAATATCTAATATTTGAGGAATATTGTACAGCCGTTGTGTCGTAATGGATAAAATGACAGGCTCTTAGGTCAGAGTATAAGTATTCGAGCCTAGATGTATGCTAGATGTTTTTTAAATTTATTTTAAAAATTATTGTTTTTATTTTCGTAGAATAAGGAATTTATTTTAGTAGTTATAAAAACGAAAGACTTACGTAAAGTGTTCTTTTTGAATATAATTCTAACGGCCAAATCATAAAAAAGAATTCTTTAGGATTCTTTTGAAGTCATATTCATATATGGGCTATTGAATATAATTTTATGTTCAGTTGATAAAGAAGAAAATTGGCCAGAAAATTGCCAATAATTCAACCATTTTAGGAAAATCATTGGATTTATTGCTTTGTTAATAATTTTTTTACTATTGTTTGTTTATTCTACTATCAATAATGGGTAATAAAAATATTTTCGATAGTTTTAAAACAAGGCTACTTCTAAAAAGAATTTCCACAAAAAAATTTTAACGATTTGAATTGTAAATACATCATAAATAATTCCACAAAACGTCAATATATTTTTACATCACAAATACTTATTAGTTTTGTTCTTATTAAAAAAAAACAAAAACTTTCAATTGTAATGTAAAACTTTATCTATTCATTATAATTTAAACAATGTGGTTTAAAATATAATATTTGAAATAAATAATATTTATTATTTTGAATTATTATTATTATTATTATTTAAAATATTTTGTGGTGTATTCAAATGAAGATGAGTGAATAATAGTGTTTTGTGTTTTATTCATATTGTTATTTATACATACATGTATATGTTATGTACGATATATTAACTATTTATGAATCTATCTACCTATAGTGTTCAATCCACGGCCGTATCCTAGTCATGCTCAATTTTGCATTCAAATAATAGACGACGTCAACAGAACGAACTAAAATATAAAAAAATTGTTTTCAAAACACATAATCACTACCCTGTGATCAATTACCATTCGAAGTCAATGGCAACTAGTCAGGATTAGAATCGACTAGGAAAGATAATTAATCACAAAGACAATTTTTATAAAACTATTTAATTTAAAATGATTTTGTACCATGAAATGATTTGGTTTTAAACATTTTTGTGGTAAATAATTTTATCACCTGACAATTATATAATTTAAATTGTATAAAAGTACTGTTTTTTGTAATTGATTGTTTAGTATTTCTAAAGATGATCATCTTGCATTAAATAAAAAATAGTTTTTATTAAAAATATTATTTTAGTGGTAAAATCTAAATAATTGTTGTTTTAATTCATAAATAGTCATCGAAATTTAATGAAATTGGGTATGCATAATTTAAACATGAATATAATTTTAATTACTTTAGTTTGAGAAACTCTTCTTCCGTTTTCATGACAAAGTGCATACAAAATTTCATTAAATTTGTATAATTATTTCTTATTATTAATTTTTTCGAAAAAATTATATTCTTATTTCAGATGACTCATTTTACTATATAATCCCTCTAAACTAGTAATTCTTTTTTGCATGAATCTCCTATCATAGATAAAGTTGGATGATACGCTCGTGGTTTATACAAAATATTATTTATATTATTGTATTTCTTTACACAACATGTATTATATAACATACAATATTCACAGCAATAATAGAAAAAATAGAAGAAGTTTTTTCATTTAAATGGCAGACTGGACGATATTGATTGATGAAAACTAGAAAACACACCTCGAATCCATTAATTAAAATATACATCAATACTTTCCATATTCAGATCATAAATGTCGGAATAATTCAGATTGTTTTTTTTTTTACATTTTCATGCAACAACCGACAGAGAGACTTTGTTAACAAACGTAAAGGTAACAATTTACGTAAAGGAGTTATACTGTATCCTAAAGAAGGATACATTTCTTTGATATTAAATAAAATATTTATTAACAGAAGTTTTTTAAAACAAGTTTTTTTGAATATATGAATTCTTCTTATCTCAAAACAACAGTTTTTTGCAAGGGTTTGCAAGACAATAGAAGTTAATTTGGTATAAATTACCCTTTTCCTTTGCCCTGCAAGCATTTAACCCCTCAATAAAATTAGTATTTAAAATTATGTTAAATGAAAACTTCTTTATCTAGTTTAAGTATCTTTTTTCTGGTCTTAAGCAGTTCAAAAATGATGACATCTTCTTAGAAAAATTTCTAATCGGAACTTGTATTCAAAAGTACATTGCAAGCATTAAAGTATATGCAATGCTTACATTTTTCAGTAATAGATGGCCTATATAAAACGGCGATTATACTGCGCAGATTTCGCAGGCTTGCAAAAAATAAGTATATAATATGAAAATATGATGCATCCGACAGCAGAAACAAATTCATTTATTTTGTGTTCCTTGGGTAAAGCACAAAATATAAGTTTATTGTGAATTCAGATTTTCTGATCAGAAATTCTTATATAAAAATGTTTGCAACCGACCTTATTTTGATCAATCGACACTTCATGTGCAATCATCATCTGTGTCTGCATACGAATGACACTACATATAATTATATTATATGCATATGAAGCCAATAATAAAAATAATAAAAATTATTATTAAATCAACATAAAAGTGTATCTTGTACTTTTAATTTCATTAAACAATAATATGACAAGCGAGAAGGTAACATCATCATTCATAGAACACACACATGTATGCACACATAGGGGAAATCCAGGAAACTTGCCCAGTTCTGAGAGTTGTATGCTTCAAAACTTTCCGACCTAAACGTGAAGACAGCATCACTCAATAAAAGCTAATGAGTGCAGTTGTACATATTTTGACCATTATTTAGGAAAATTTTGGACGCGCCGTTTTGTTTTTCTAGTCGTTTGAGTTTGTGTTTGAAAATGGTGGATGATTTTTTTTGGGTTGGTTTGATACTCAATTTCATTTTCACAAAAAGGCGCTCATCGACTCACTTAAATGACAGTCAAATAACAATTATGCGTCCAAAATGGTTATTGATGAGTAACTGTCTAGACCCTTGTTCTTCGAACTTTATAATAGAAATCCTAGAAATAATTAAACCATTTCCAAAAAGAGAAATGGCAGCACCGAATGAATGTATCACAAATTTTTAAATAAAAATTTCATATATACCATTCATTAAAGTGAAAAACAAATATTGATTCCTTTGGATAAAAGTAAATTAAAGTGGAATTTTTTTTATATCTTTATTTTTTTTCATAAAAATGTATTTGTTGTTATTTTTTTCAAAAAAAAAGACTTCATAATTAAAAATTATTATAACTAATTGTTCATTATTATTTAATCTATTCAATTAGATACGGACAAGTCTTCCTAGTACTATGGTTAACTCTACCATCTCTTAAGAAGATTTAAACCAAAAGTCAATTAACAAAAAATTAAATTAATCTCAAGTTTATGAATCAACGAGATGTTCAATATCAGAAAGTGATATATATTTTCATTGAAACGTGGTGGAAAGTATAAAGTGAAAATTAAAAATATTATCGATCATAGAAAAATAGAAGGTTCAACTATCCCGGACTCCCCCTACTTTTAAATACATCAGTATGAATATAAAGAACTTCAAAATGAACATAATAACATAAACAAATGATTATGCATATTAACTATACTTCACATTTCATACATAGGTACTACATACATTTATTTAAACATAGGTACACATAAAACTTATGTAAATAAGGTTGAGTAACACTGAAATTTCAAATATACAAATGATTTTAAATATCTATTTATCTATCTATCTGTATATCTATAAGGTATGTATAATACCTATATCATAATATTGTACACGAATATATATTATACAATGTATTTCAAAATTTTAATTTTGAAAGACTACTTCATTATCTCAAAACACGTATTTAAGAGGGATTATCCACAGTTGTTGGAAGCACAATCCTTCATGTAAAATCATTCGAGCACAAATGACTAAAGAATATACTTATTGTTATGAAATTTGGTATATATAAATCTTGACATGAAAATGAACCGCTTATCGAAGAGTTTTCCAAAAAACATTTCTAAGTATAAAATCAAATTTTTAGGAAAACAAAAATTTTCGACAAGACCTCCGTTTTTATATAAAATTTCTTGACATTTGGATAAGTATTTGTTTAGTTGTTTGTCCGCGAAAATTGAAAGAAATACAATGTATATAATATCTAATTTATGTAAACAGCTTGTTAGAAACATACTCCTTACATATTGGAGTATACTTCTAACACCTGTGGATAATCTCTCTTAAACACTCTTAAACACAAGATTTTCTCTATGTTTAAAAGGATAAATGACTTAATGATTTATCAACGCAGAGCTGAAACTGCTTGAACTAGAAGCTTGAAATTGCTTTAGAGTGTCTAATATGACGTAAGTGCTATAAGATGGAATTTTTAGAACTTCGTTCCCTAGTAGGTTGAAGATTGGGCTTAATTAAATTAAAAAGATTGAAATTATGAAGAAGGCGTAAAAAAATCCCATTAAGGATTAGACCAAATTGCTAAATGGGAGAGCTTGTAATTTTTAACAGAGTTTCTTCTTATGACGTTAGTGAGAATTATGAAAAGATTTTTCTGTTAATTCTACCCCAATGGGATGAAAAGGACGTTTTAATTTGAATATGCCCCTCAAATACAGTCCAAATGGCTGAGTAATAATTCTGGCTTTTGAGATTATGATCCTATTATAATATACATAAAAACAAAAATAAATAAATCGGGGAAAGCATTCCTAGAGACTTGATGACCCAAATTTTAACAATTATAGAATACATCTACAAGATTTTTCTCCAAATTTGTGAGAATTCTTATTATACAGTACTCATCAATATTATGTAATCAAAACTATTGAATTCATAAAACTATCGAAACAAAAGTATCGATATGATAATTTTGGATACGATGTTGATTCAATTATCTCCAATTAAATCGCATAAAATTTTCCAAACGTTATAACGACAGCATGTATTTCTGATCACTAACAAAATTTCCTACAAAAATGTAAAATAGATTCATTTTATCATTTATTCATATATCTGATAAATAGGTTTGAAGATTAGGTTTACCTGCAACTAAATAGTTACGACCATCAGAACCATTGGATCGTAATCACGAAAAATATCAATGAACGGATTTTAATGCATTTTATAGCATATTTATAAAAAGACATATAAGTTGTATAACCAGGACAGACATGAGTTATAGTTGCTACAAGATTCATATCTCTAAAAATGATTGCTATAGATTTTATAACCAATCTTTTTTAGTAGAATACAAACAATAAATATTATGTGACGCAAAATTCTTAAAAATTGTTACTATATTTCCTGACCTTTCCTTAAAACCTATGCCTTGAAATAAATAAATAAAATTATTTGAAATATGATAAAAATAAAACAATAATTAACTCCCGCAATTTTCAAATCCTCTATTCAAAATTTATGAATAACTAATTACGAAAAAACACCTAGTACAATTATATCAGTTATTCATTTTGTATTTTTGAGATTTTAATCTACCAATCCCATATACTATGTTTTCTTTTATCCTCATAAATAAAATATGTGAGAATATATTAATTTTAGTCTAAAGTTGGTAAAGCTAGCATGTCTTGAAGGCTACAACAAAATTTTGGAAAGTGTTTTCACAGAATCACCTAATTAGTCCATTTCAGCCTGTCTCCTCGATCGTCCATGAGTCTGTTATCAAGACAATTCTAAAACGAAAACACAAAGCGAGATAAAACTTAAGTAGTGTATTCTAGATAAAAAATATAAGATCAGGTTCGTGACTCAGCACAATCGAGATAGAGTGAAATATATGTTCCTTGACAGCAAGTAACTTTTGTTTGAAACATTTTTTGGTTAAATGCTTAGAGGTTAACCCAAATTCAGCTAATGAGCACATGTATAATTTTAATATACATAGTATTATTATATAACAATTATAACTATTTAGAATGAATATTTAGTGTATTTTATTAATTTAAATGATATATAAATAGTTCACCTTGATATCCAACCATGTATCGAGTAGTAAGACAACTAATACTATTAGTTTTTATTTTCACTTATGGGCATGGCGATTTTCACTGCGGTTTTGTAATTTCGAATTCACATTTTTGAAGGTTTGTGTATTGTCAATACCTAAATATTAAGTATACTCGTAACATTGTGACATACATTTTCTAGAATAATAAAGTATTATCTCTGAAATAATAATATTATTAGAGTCAATTACGTATTGCAATTTTATTTACTTACATACATGAGAATATAACGTAAATAAACTTCAGGCTACACTTACATTTAGAGAATATAGGTATTTTTTATCATAATTTATACATATTAGGGTAAAAAATATATATGCAAATTGATTTTAAAAACATTGAAAAAATATTATAATTTTATCATACATTTGTAGTTCGAACTCAAATACAGAAAAATTATTCTAGAAATTTATATTAGCAATACAAATTTTTCAATAAAAGAACCTGCTTCAAAAAAGTATACTAAAAAGTAAAAAAAGTTTTGAAATAAAATAATTTACTTTTGAGTGTTGTTTACAGTCGTGAAAATTATTTTTATAGGAGATATTTAATCACTTAATATTTGTTTAGCCCCACATTTCAGAGAAATTTTTGCATCAAAAAACACGGACCACTTTGCTATATTACTTCTTACGTAAAAATCGGTTCGAAAACAAGTTGATATTATTTTTATTAACAGGTATAATGTTTCGAAATTACAGCATGGCAATGCTTAAGCTATTTGGTTTCTAGCATAAAATTAAAACGAAGTGAATGTGAACATTTATTTGAAATTAATTGATTAAAATAAATAAATCCTACTAATATTATAAAGCCGAATGTTTGTGAGTGTGGATGTGTGAATGTTTAGATGTGCAGATGTGTGAATGCGTGGATGTTTGGTCCTCTTTCACGCCAAAACTACTGAATGGATTTTAATGAAACTTTACAATAATTTAGCTTATACATCAAAATAACACATAGGCTATAATTTATAGAGATATTGTGTAAATTGTCCAAAATATAACGATAAATGTCAAGTAAGTAGAAAAAATTTTTACAATCGGTGATGTTTTGGCGTGCGTCGCAAATATCGTTAAAGGTACACATATATAATGTATTTAATTTGTAAAAATAATATTTGTCGTTAATAGGTAGTTATTGTTTCCCATTTTTGTGTAGAGTCAGCGTTCTGATATCTCTTAACACATAGCCTACTTTTAACCCGATATTCCCACGAGATGTAAACTTACGCGGGTAAAACCGCGGGGCGCAGCTAGTAAACAAATAAATATTAATCTTTATAATTCTTTTAAATATACATTTTCTATAATAATGCTACAATAAACGAGGCGTCTACGACCGACTTTTAAGGGAACTATTATCTTAACGCCATGTTGGGAAACCGTTGGAAACCATGTCAGCAGCTATTCTAATATTAAAATGCCTCCCAAATTTAAGCCATGATAGTACAATCTGACCTTCTCGTTCAAAAATAAAAATAATATATCAATATTATGAATATTATTAATAAATATTCAACAAATATTATTAGAATACATACAAATCGAAATGAAATCAAAATATTTAAATTTAAAAATGTATGTGAACATAATCCAAACAAATAAATTAATTATAGTAAATTGTCAAAAATATAAAAACGAGTAAAATTATTCCGATTTATATGTAAATCAATATACAAAACATTAAAATAACAAACATATTTAAGTAAATAGACAAAAAATAAAAAGATGTTTCCATTCACAAATCCTAAATGAAACGTCATAATTAACACTACTGAACTACTACGTATTTAAAAAATAGGTATTTATATTGAGTGTACCTAAAACATACAAAAACAACATTTAGGACAATAAAAAACAAATTAAATTTATATTAAATTAATTACATATAGTAATAAAATATTTAAAAACTCTTAAAAAACGAAATAAGTGCAAGGCTCCACGTATGAAATTCATCAAATTTCGGTCAAATCGTAAGGATCGACATCTTAAAGCAGATTTATTACGTCCTACAAGAAATTAAAATTGTTTTAAATTCAATTGAGTTACGTATTTTTTCACTATTTGCCTAAAAATTATAATATTTGTTTGCCATATTTTGGATACTTAACTCATTACACCTTATAAATCTATCTACAGTTCAATGGGGCTATATTTGTGTTGAGTTCTAGTTGCACACCTAGTGGGAGAATTTTTATTTTTAATAATTAATATTGTTATTTCTTACAAATACACCCCCCAAAGAAAGTAAGAATTTTATGCGTTTTGAAATATTACTACTTACATTTTCATGCATTGTCATCCACTTGAACCACTGAGCTATGGTCCATATTTCAAGTATCCAGCTGATCGGGAAGTTTGTTTAAAATCAATTACATAATTCCACTCGAACAGACAAGAAAGTGAATTAAAAAAGATCGTTTTTTTAGTACTTGAAAATGTAACATATGTTCCTTATTACAAAACTCCAATAAACTAAAAACGCGACGACCTGGATCTTTTTCTTAAAATTATAATATAGACCAATTTTATGGTGTATTTTATAGTTTTTTCAGTTAAAAATGAATGATAATAGATAAATAAAAATAAAGTAAAGATAAAATAAGTAAATCGATAAAGGTGTTGCATTTTTTGTTTTTTCGAATATACTTGCTGTTATAAATTTAAAAAAAAAAAAACATTTTTTAAGTATTACGATCAAAGAAATAAATTCCGACTTAAACAAAGACCTGTAAAAGTATAATTGCAAACAGTATGTAAAATGTGTAAGCAAAATAAAGTGGTCTGAACAGACTTACACAGGCTACCTACCATTCATTATACGTACTTTATCTTCTAATAATGTTGATAATAATTCTTAATATATAGCACTACAGTATTGTTTCTATTTTAATTAAAAACAAGATATGTAAAATACTTAGTTAGTATCTACTTAAAATGTTGAAGGTATTTGTATGTACAGTACGCTTCAATACAATAAGCATGATGACAGTATTAAAGAATCATAAATCTAATGATGTTAGGGAAACATATATGTTGAAAAGATATTAAAATATGGTCCAGTTTTTAATGTAAACATTAAAATTAATAAGATATTTAATGAAATAATTTATTGAAATCTTGATTGAAACATCAATCATTGAATCATGACGTCATAATGCATTAAATAGTACCCGAGACGAGAGATAGCATATCAACTGTTTCACTGTTCTCTGCTATAGAGAATAATAGCAGAGTGCATTTGTCAAAGTACAAAATGACGGAATCCAGTGAATATATTTGAATGAATTTTTGTTATTGAATTTCTAATGTTATAGACTAAAGATTTTGATAAAAACAACTAATTGAAGATAAAAAATGTCCCCTTAAGAATGACGATTTAACACTAAAAACTGTAAGTTTCGTACTTTTCATGAATATTTCGAAAACCATATATTTTATTGGAAAATATGTGGAAAAAAAACAACAGAAGTAAATATTTGTTTTTCATTTGTTTTAATGCAATATTCGTTGTTATGTGTTTGAGTTATATTTAATCCAAGCAAATTTGAAATACTGGCATTGAATGAGCTTCAAACATAAAACATTCATTAAAACACAAATTTCATAACGATAATATGTATAGATAATAATTCATGTATCCATGTGATGCATTTGAGCTGAAATTATGGCGAATTTTAGCAGTTTATGAAAACATTCTTATGATTAAAAGTTGCTTGTTTTTAAAGTAATTTTTAAAAAAACCCGCATTCAAACTAATTTACTAAAAAGAAAAAAAATAATTTTAATTTAGGAACTTATCAATAATTTTCTCAGTCGGAGCACAACAATTCAATTTTTAGCAGTAAAAACGATTGGTGCCGACTTCAAAAAGTAATTGGGTACCAAGAAACAATTTTTTGAAATTTTTGATTTAAAATTATTTTTTAGTTTATTTTTTGAAGGGGATCTTTTTTTTAAATTTTAACTTTTGAGTGTTGTATACAAGAATAAAAAACTTTTCATTTGGATGAAACTAAATCACATAAAATTATTCTTGCTCTCCTTTGGAATATTTACTTCAAATTACTATAGACCACTTTGGAGCTGTACTAAATCCTACGCTGAATTTTTAAATCCATAAACAAAGAAATTTTGGGCGAACAAATATGATAATTAAAAAAATATATAAACAGACGAATTTATAACAACTTCTTCCTTTTTTTAAGTTTACCTCTTCTTATATGGTTTTAAAATTAGGAGCATGGGCCCCAATTGTCCAATAAAAAAAATTCAGATGGATTGCATTCGTTTTTAGCAAGTAATCGTCTCCCAAAAAGTTGCTACTTGTACACCGACACACGCACAAACAATCTCACACATTTTGCATATGTATGTGTATGTCGGAAAAAGATTTTGGTATCCTTGAAACATGAAAAATTGACGAAATTTTTGGATTTTTATATGATGTAAATAACTTTCTCGAAAATACATGGTAATAAACGTAGTAGGATATTAACTAATAAACGATTGGAAGTAAGACGCTTAACTTTTATATGAACCTGCTAAATAACACATTTTGTATGTCGGAAAAAGATTTTGGTATCCTTGAAACATGAAAAATTGACGAAATTTTTGGATTTTTGTGTGATTTAAATAACTTTTCTTGCAAATATAGGTAATAAAGGTAGTAGGATATTAACTAATAAACGATTGGAATTTAGACGCTTAACTTTTATATGAACCAACTAAATAACACATTTTCTTTTATTTTATTTTCGATTAGAACCGCTCGTCTTTCTACTTAAATAAAAGTTTTTCTACAAGCCAAAGCCAACCCAACCCATAGCCCTATATAAACATATATCTGACTAATTTTAATGATTAATCAGCTTGACTAAATTATAAGTTCCTTTTGACTGCCATTTGGCAACAGCAAGAACAGCAATACTTTTGAATTTCATTCTTTTAACGTTTATTTGTTAATAACTAATAAAATTTGTAATTTTTTAAAACTTTTTTATAATAATTTTATAAAGAAGATAGTTATATAAGGAGATCTCCTAAAAGTTTAAGATTTTTAGCACAATTATTTAAACTTTTATATTAATTATTATGGATACAAAACAGTGAAAAAATTTATTAATTAAAAATTAGGCAATTTTTTTTAAATCGATAAAAAAATTGTTTTTCCAACGTAACTTAACTCATTATCATTTTTACCTTTCACCACAATTGTTTTTAATTTTTAATTTATATTTTATACTCAAAAATAAATTTATTTTAAAAATTATATTCCCTTTGGCGTCTAAGTGCTCAAGTCAAAACCGTCGCGTGGAACTTAATTTTCATCGGCTTGGTATTATTAATTATGACTTTGGTATTTTTTTTATGAAATTTTCTCTTCTTTAAGAATCATTTTCTGATTTCAAATATCAGTTTTCGTTTTCGAGTTTTAAACAAAAATTTCAAGCCGCTAAAATTTTTAGTTTTTCTTTATAACAATTTGCAATTTTTCTTTGCAGAATCTTCCAAAATTTTCTGACTTTTTTAACGATTTTTTTAGATATTTCACTTTTTAACAGGGCTATTGAACAGAGAGTCAATACATACCATGTTTATATGCTTCCTGTAGAGGTAATACATTTTTAAATACATGCTAAGTTCATAGTTCGGGTGGTCCTGATTTACGGATTACTGTATCCACGACCTTTTAAGTGGCTTGACGCAAGAAAGCACTATAATTCAAGCTAGCAGAACAAAGTATTGAAAATTATTCAAAGAATTAAAGAATAATCAAAATTCTGTGGTTTGTATGTGCAAAATTAAATTAAGTGCTCTAATTTTTAATTAAGAAAATTAACTCATTGTGATACACTGCTACCGTGAAATCAAGCTGGCAGAGCAATGTGAAAAAATAACATAATATAATGTAACTACTGAAATTAGGTAGTGTTTTGCTGATTTTATGGAGTGCCTTTAATATGTCAATTTAATCAAAATTATCAAAACAATCAGTGATATATGAAAATCAAGCTTGGCAATTTTCGTCCGTGTTTCATGTTGTATGTTTTGATTACTTTGATTAAATTGATATATTGAAGGTACTATAAATGCACCTAACTCTGACATTTACATTATAATAAAAAAGTTATTTTTGTAAATTAATCTGTCTGCGTGATTTCACGGCAACAGTCACGGCAACAGTGATTTCACGGCATCATAATGACTCAAATTTCTTAATTATAAAGTACCTAATATTTAAATTCAAGTTTGAATACTTTGCTTTACTAGTTTGACTAGCATCAAAGATGGATTAATTTTATACACAACTATATATTAGTATTTACAAAACTTAATTGTTTTTAAATGATGATAAATGTTATTATTATTATTTTTGCGTGTATATAAATTTAAAAAAAACTGAAAAATCAATAAATAAAATAGGAATATTTCAATTATTATTGGTATATATCTTCACCAGATAGGTGCTGTATGTATATATAAGTTCAATTACTATAAAATTTGGATATAAAACATTCATTCCATATCTATTCAAAAAAGATATAAAAAATCGGTTTTCAATTTGCTCACATTACTTTCATTTACCAAAAATGTAGCGTTGATTGGTGACTGTGTTACTGATAGTTGTTGAACAGTAGTAACTACAGCACCAGCATCTGTTATAGTTTTACATAAAAGCTATTACTGGAGGCTACTGAAGCTTAACTTAAATTTAAGACAAAATGTAAATAAATAAAGTTTTTAATCACATTTATTATATTATTACATTTATATTATAATATTAACCCCTGTTGATCTTACTGTTGCTTGTATGGTTTTTAATTTCCAAAGCGACCAAAAATGATGATAGAATTGTTCGCCGATTCAGAATTTGCTATATTTCTCATCAAAATATGAAATTAGCTCAAACCCATAATAAATGTTTCAAATTAAATTAAAATGGATTAAAAAAATAAAGAAGTTATATGGTTTCAAAAATTATGTATTCATCTCATTCTTGAAAATCATGTTTAGCGTATAATTTATATGCAGGTAGTAACAATCATAAGCTCATATTTCTCTCTGTGCTGAATTAAGAATTATGTCCATATCTTGCTGATTTTCTAAGATTAAAAAAAAAATAATACCCTCAGATCCATGTTCGTGAAGTGAAGAAGATGCTTCAATTGAAGTAATAAATAAAAAAATGAAGTAAACATATAAATTGGCTTTCGTATTTCGGTTATATGAAAATTTCGTTTGTTCGAAAACCATTTTAACATAGGTATCCTAAAACATACAGATATTTACCGCATGATTTATTGTTATGAAATAATACTAGAGTTTCCTAAATGGCGATCTACAGATAAATGTTTGAACTTTAGTCGATAAAAGTCTTTTTAATATAATAATAATAAATTTATTTGGTATAAGATATAATATCTTGTACAAAGAACCCACTTGTCAATTTTGATACAATACAAATACAATATTTCATATCTTTAAAACAAAAGCAAAAATGAATTTCTAGTATATTAAGTGACAAATAGACAAAAAGTTCAAAAAATGAAAAATATAAAAAATAAATAAATAGTTGAATGCAGACAGAGTAACATTGATAGAGTGGCAATTTTATTGACAAAGGGGTAAACAGACAAAATTCTGTGCAAAATCGAGAAATGATTATGATGGAATCACTCATTTAGAACGAACGCTCTTAAACACAGTACTGTTTTAAGGTAATTGAAAACATTTTTTACATAACTGATGATACATAACTTGACGGCTTGGCGTATGTTAATACCATCCCACACACGATAGGAAGCATCTCATTGCGTAGGAATAGATTGGACAAGTAATAGATACTGCAAATCCTGAAGTGAGAAAGATAGATACTGAAATCGTGATGTTCAGATTATAAACATTACAGACAGCCTCGGTGTCAACAACGGAATCAATCCTGTCCAAGCTTGTCCAAGTCAGTCTAAACTTAGTCTCTCCAATCAATTCGCCTCACGCAATTGACAAAAATCCACAAGAGTGAAATTGGAAGGTTTGATTTTAGGTATTTATGTGCTTCCCATTGATGTTCATACTTTTTTTTAATATCGATAATTAAAATTGAAATAGTCAAGAGTATGTAAGCGTAGATCACATTATTATACATATAGTTCATATGAAAGTCATATAGATCAATACTATGTTATATATACGATAATAAAAATTTGGCATGTTCATATTTGACTTATATAACACATATGACAAAATATTTGGCTATGATATATGACTGTACTAAAAACGACATATCGGTTAGTTTTTTATATAAATAATATCAAGTCACTAGTCGTCAATAACAATTTCGAATTACACTTATGTCATGTACAAATAATAATCTCTAACTACAATCAAAAATCAATTTCAATTTTATATTGAAACTACTAGCATGCCTCTGGCCTCTTTTTTGTGGAATTTTTAATTAAGGTAGTATTGATCTATTTTTTTTCTTCAAATTTTTGCCGTGCGACCGTCACGAAATTAGCAATTACAATGTTTGTGAGGTAATTTGAAATTTTAGTATGTTTTAATTTATTAATCAATAAAATAGAATATCAATAAACCGGAACCTTTCAACGGATCTAAGTTTTTCTCAAATGATAAAAAAAAAATTTTTTAAGGCATATTGAGATTTTAACAAAATAATTATTACATACAAAATATTATATTCTTAAAAAGACAGGTCGTATCAGTGGCACGTGTCACATGTTCATGATAACAGTTTACATACATCTTTTTATAAACATACATTATCATTTTGACTCGATAAAAAAATTTTCAAAGTCCTCCTTTAATATTCCAATTAGTGCTCTAGTATGTTTTAAAATACCAATATCTTTCAATAAGATTGTATTTTTTGTTGACATTGTTGCGAATTCTAGAGCAGAATGAAGTTCTTTCGATTAAAAACACTGTATAAGTTTATGTCAAAATATATTTCACTCTCTCTCTGTTAAAATTTGTCTCAAAATACAACAAAGGTTAATATCCTAATTTTGTTTATATTAATTATTTAAGCACACCCGCAGGAAGAGGCAAGCAAGTTTATAAAATATACAAAGCAACAATGCTACATATTACTTAATAATATGTAATTCATGTCACACGAATTGAGCAATCGCTCAAATTTTTTATCCAAAACGTATTTAAAATACGTTCAAAAAATAGTTGCTTCTTTATTTGGTGATTAACTAATGATAGTTGTTGTTAATTTAATTATTGTTGTTAACAGTAAAATATTCAAAATTGTGCTTATAGGCCAAAATGTACTAATCCAACGCTCACTTTGCCACTTTAATGCAATATATGACTTTTCAATATATATTTTTTGAATAACACAAAAAAAAGGAAAAAAGTATACTGTTATTGTATCAATATTAATAACCTCAGTGACTAGCTTCTTAGCCTTGCTGCATTCTTATCTTTGCTATAACGATATCCTTTTATTTTGCCTGTCTCTCTTTCTTCGTTGACATTTCTTCAATCAATATCTGAAAATTAATTGTAGTTTTCTTGGTATCCTAAAGTAGCCATGTTCTAAGATTATTTATTTTCTAAAAACCAAAAAAACACCTTATAACATTAACACTGTATCGAATGTCTTCGAGGAGGAATTTCACTTCTTTCGGCCAATTCTATCTGTTCGATATGAAATCGTATATCCTATATACTATTATATACGCGAAAGTTTGTATGTATGGATGTTTGTTCGTCTTTCACCCAAAAATTACTGAATGGATTTTAATGAAATTTTACAATAATATAGTTTATACATCAGGAACACATAGGCTTTAATTTACAAATACATTTTTTTATTACAAATTCTCAATTGAAGTATGTTACAAATCCTATTAATATAATTTGAAAACCAAAATCTAAATTTGAAATTCCAAATAATATTTATTTATTTCGTCTCACTAACAATATGTGGAACTATGAACTATATAAAGTGTGCATATGGAAATAGTTCAACTGTCATCGGAACCATTCGTGATTCTGAAGGTCTATACACTTCTTATCAAGTTTATGAGTACCACTGCACGAAGTACCTGGTGTCACAACCAAGTATGCTATATGTGCATCTCTGTGACGTAAAGCCAAGGCCAGTGGCTGCCCCGGATGTCAAAGGGGCCGAGACATAGGGTGAAAAAACACACAAAATAAAAGGGGTTAAAAAAAATTTTTCGAAAAAAATTGTCACAGCAAGGCGTGAGTGGGTCTGCTAGTTGCTTATAATTTACTGTTGCAGAATGATTTTCGCAACGCGTTATGGATGAAACATTGCGAATATTGCTGAATTCTATTATTATACTTATCATAAATGTATACATTATACACACAATAGACAAAATATGTGTATATCTATATATTACAGAATGATTCAAAAATACTTGTCATATTAGAATCTGAATTGGACTACTGGATCTGGTTATAAAGTGACTGTTACATTTTGATTAGAGTATATGGGGATGAAAACCGCGTCCCTTATACCTATTCCTTTTACCTTCCTTACACGCTCCATCACCTGAAGCAAAGGTACCTTCCCCTTTATATATTTGTTTGATAATTGATGGTAATACAGTGGAAGGTCTGACAGAATTCGAACTCGAAAGCCTTTAGTCTAAGTAGTCAAATGGATAAAGGTGTGGGTGCCTTTACTCACTTGGCCACTGTGTCTGTTTACATTATGATAGTAATGATAGTAACTCTAGTTAGCCAGTGGATGTTGTTAACTGGTTTCTCTGGTAACATCACTAGCAACCGGCAGCTGTTTTAGGGCATGCTTTCTTCTAACAGTAAATGAGCTGAACATGTAGCGAGTGGTAAATCATAATAGTGTGAAACCTATACTTGGCTTATAACAGCACTAGCCGATGATCTTTAGCAGCGGTAGTGAAGTTGAAACTGTCCATCTTTGCGAGCGCCGTGGATAACTATATCGCCCCGTCATGTGATGTTTCAGTTACAGTGTGAGCCCTATCATTTCTTACCAGCGTCTTATAATAGCGTAAAACAATAAAAATATTAAAAGTAGTAAAATTTTACTAAATGCTAATTTAAAAACGTTACTTAAATTATTCTATATAAAAATTACCTCAAACCTTGAAATAGTTTTACATTTATAAGATAAATCCCTATTAATTCATTAATCAGGTAGAACCCATTTATAAATTCTAACTTCTTTTATTTATACTAAGGTAATCACAGAATATCCACAATTATTGTTGAAACTATCCAATGACGATGATGGGTTGAGAACCGGAATATAATGAACTTTCTTAGAACACTTTGTATTTGTATAATTATAAAATACATGAATATTTTAGTAAGACCACGTCAAGAATGTTAAATACAAATGTGATAAGCATTTTTAGATTGCTGTTTCCTATTTCGGTTATTTCCCATAGTCCCGGTGCCCATCAGAATATCATATTATTTATAAAGCCTATCTTGAATAGGGAGATTTTGTTTAAGACGCTGTATTTATAAAAAATGGATAAATTTTCGTGTAAAAAAAACAACTTAGGCATCATCTCTATTGGCAAATCAACAAAGACACAATTTACCTGTATTTTCCTCATAGAAATAATACAAAATCTTCATTATACTAGAAATCCATGACAGTGAAAATTTACATGTAATTTCAAATATAAGGGGGTACTTTCAGTAGTGAAAAATAAACTATGAAATTTGGTTAAAATTAATTTTGAATTTATTATATGAAGATTAAAAGATACATGCATACATACGCAAATTCACGCATACTTAAATTATATTGAACAGCATAACTATTTTCAATAAAAAATTATGTAACTCCTAGGTGTTAATTAAATAAACTACAATTTTCATTGAAATAAATTATAGTCTTTTTACGAAAAATTATTAAAAATAATACTTTAGTCATTTTTTCAGGATATATTCTTAATGTTGCTTATTATCAAATGTTAAAAGTCAGATTTTAAACATCATATGCGACTACAATAAAGCTCTCTTTAGTATCCAATATTTGGTATAACAGACTTAGCCTTATGTAATATCTCAACAAAGTCTTATGTTATTAATCTCAATGTTAAGCGGCACATGGGAAATATTCAAAAGTAAAAACATTTTTATGATACGTGGTTTTATGCAATAATAAATTAAGTTTTCGTCATAATAATACTATTTGAATGTTTGTCATATTATGTGGTTATAAATGTGGCCATTAGTGACCAAACCAATAACATTCGGAATAATTTTTAAGTGTACGGAAATTAAAGCTTTCGTTTTATAAATAAATTCAACCATACAATCTCCTGAAATATTCTCTTTTTTTTACTTAAAACTAAGAAAAGGTCTCATGATCGCCCATTTCAAACCATAAATTTCCAGTCCTATATTTTAGTTTCTAAGATTAAAATGTAATTTTCAAAATCGGATTCGCACTGGGACAATTAAATTTCTCTTAAATGCGTTTGAAATAAATAAACAAATTTCTCAGGAATTATTTATTTATTTCAGCATTTTCTTCCTCTGTCCATTACTTTACCTTATTTAAGAACACTTGAAATTATGAAGACTTTTAGGCACATTGGACATTTTTTTAAATGGGAAAAAAACATTATACCGGCGACACATTTACGTCACCACTTTATATAAGTATGTATCTACATGCATTAGATATTATATGTGTGTATAAATATAGCAGCAACAGTCCTATGGGTAGCAAAGTTGCCTTTGTATTCACTGCGGTCATTTCACTTCTCTCTGAACTCTCGGAACTTTCGGAGTACTTCTGTTTTGTTTTTGACTTTCAACGGTCCCCATTCGAATTCATGATTTATTTGTAATAAAATCTTGAATTTACTTGAGCTATTAGATTATATTATAGACTGATTTTCGTGTAATTGAATATTATGAATAATTAGATTTTGTAATTTATTTCAAAATTGATTAAAAACATTATATATATATATATATATATATATATATATATATATTTATAAATACAATAAAACAAGTACAAAAACCATTGTCCATACAACTACAGCACACATATGCATACCTATTATAATAATACAGTTCAGGTGTTTCAATGCGGCATTTCTTTCTCGACAGTTTCTGCCCACACCTATAATGCATATTTAAAGTAGTATGATTTTTTTTTTTATAAATATATTTATATTGTACACTAACATTTATATATTTTAAATGAAACCAGTTTTATTCCTGATCACACAACACGAGCCACTTAAATGTCTTTTATAATATTAATATATTCAAAAAATTTTATTATAACCGTTTTTTATTTTCAAGGTTAATCACATTTAACTTGTAGTATTGTAAAAAAAAAAAAAATTTGTTTGTAAATCTGAAAAATTAGTCTATTATTTTCATTTATAAAAAACAATCCGTTAAAAAATTGTGCAGAAGTTTGTTATTATAATCATATGTTTATTTATATATGCGGATGTTTATTGACCAATAAACAAATTTTACGGATATATCTTCCATGAAAGAAATACCTTATAATTATAATTTTATTTAAAACAATTTTTATAAGAAAATCAACAAAATATCATAAAAAACTCATTTTTAAATAAAACTTAATCCTCAAAACAATTAACTAAAAAGTATAAAATAATATTAAATTAAATACTTACATTCATTCTGTACATTCTAGGAATGATAATTTGATATCAATATTTTTTCAATTTTTTGTTGTTGAAGTTATACATACTTTTTTTGGTCCGTTTGGATGAGAGTAAATTTGTGAGATCCCATAAAAACGACATGATGAAGTTAAACGCCATTTCATATGGTACAGAAAGTATATTAGGAACTAATTTATTTATACATATTGAAAAATCATTTTCTCCTGATTCAAATAGTAAGTATTTTTCACTCTCGTAGGCATGATTGTACTTGCTATTTTTGCTCTTCTTGCCTTCTCCTGTTGTATTTATTTTTGAAGTTATACATATTTCTTTAGACGCGTTATGAAAAAATGATAAATATGAAATTTTAAGATGCGCGTGCATCACCGCCACACAAAATTCGCAGGTAGGAAGCTGTCCGCTAATAAATATTATATTTTAGTTATAAGCCACTGAGGATAGATCAACTGATCCTAGTTCCAATTCAATCATTACCGGAAGATGCTTTAGCAGTAATCATAATTTAAAAAAAAATTACCTTTGTATAATGAGAGAATTTATGTTACACTTATTGTTAGAAAATATATATATTTAATTTTTTTAATTTAAAATGAGCTTTATTGACTATGTTAGTTGACTATCCTTCTCTAGTCCTTATTTTTCTCTTGTTATTATTTTATTGTAATTAATTATTTGTATGCAAATAAAAATAGTTTTATAATAATGCCAAAGAAGTATAACGTCTAACGCGTGTACATAAGTACACACACATTTTTTTCTTAATTTTTCTTTTAAAATACAGATATATCTGTTTTTTAAACAAACTTTGACAAATGGACAGTTTTGATCCCAACATGATGTTAATTAATTGTCTATTTTTGATAAAAACTACTCCTACTTATATTTATTATTATCATTGAACAAACGATACAAAGATTTTGTAGGACTGGGACTTCGTTTTGTCTGTGAAGTAGTCGGTATATTTACACAAATCAATTTATGGCCATTATTTAATCTTTAGAACTTGAAATGTTAATTAATGACACAAAAGTAATAATTTTATTTGAGTTTTAAATTTATTAATTTTGATTTCCTTGCAAAAGATGCTAAATGAAGACTTACAGTTCTAAAGCTGTCGTAGGTAATGGTCACTCGTGTTTTTACCTGTCTCATAGTTAAAATATTTTTAACATCCCCAATTATACTCATTGTGTTAAAAGAATACTCTGTTCAAAATTTTTAGCTTTCTCACTTAGTAGTTTGGACTGTACCCTTCTAAATTAAAGACTTCAAATCCCTTTTATTCTCATTTGGAATTAAATTTCTAAAAAACATTTCTTTGGTGTAGTCTACGTTATTATAGGAATCTCTGGTCTTAATTTCAAACCTTTTAACTTAGTTATTTTGGCAGTACATCAAACACAGTCAATAAAGCTCAGTTTAAATTAAAAAAATTAAATAAATAAATATATATTTTCTTACATTAAGTGTAACATAAATTCTCTCATAATACGAAGGTTATTATTTTTAAATTATGTTTTTACTGCCAAAGAATCTTCCGGTAATGATTGAATCGGAACTCGGATTAGTTTATCTATCATCAGTGGCTTGTAACTAAAATATAATATTTATTGGCGGACAGCTTCTACCTGCGAATTTTGTGTGGCGGTGATGCACACGCAATTTCACGCTTATCATTTTTTCATAAGGCGTCTAAAGAAATATGTATAACTTCAAAAATAAATAACACAGCAGGAGACAAGTAGAGCAAAAATAGTAAGAGTGATGGATAGATAAATTAAAATTTGAGCCCCTTTGGTGCTCTCTTACGTTATATCAGACAGCATGATGCAAAATTTTCAGATTCTAGATCAAGCGAATTCGGTTCTGCGTGGTTATGGAAATTTTCCCAATTTTTCTCTTCGTAAAAATCTTTATGAAACTTTAAAAAATATTTTAAAAAAAATAGCCAAACCGGTCCAACCGTTTAGAGATACATTTTTGTTATATATATATATATCAGTATGTTGTGAGAATTTTAGTAAAATCCGTTCTTAAGGAGCGTCTACATCACAAAATGAGTAACTACTCTAATTGTCAAGTCAATGGGTTGTTTACTTTAGAGATATTGTATTGAGTGCTTTTCGCTTATATATATTTAGATAAAACTAATAGAACACTACATTTTGAAATTTTAAAACTGAGTAAATCCTAACAAAGATTTTGCTCCAAATGATATACAATGGTTTATTATGATGTTAGAATATACTAAAAAAAAATAGTTATTTGCCTGAAAATCTAACCAAATATAGTAAGTAAATTGATTATTATAATTTAAGATGTGTGATTAAAATGAATCAACAATAATTCAAAGAAACGTGAATGATAATTATTATTTAAAAAAAATGTCATCATCTATTGACAATTAATTAAAAGAAATGTCTATAAATCTATAAATGGTTGTTACATGTAACATACGTATCATACTATTCAGGTGTTCATAAAAATAAAAAACGCGTGTATCTCGATAAAAAAACTTTTAGCTGAAAATACTAGCGAAATTTTATTTGCCGGTATTTAGAGTAATTTCGCATAAGATGTCGTACCATAAACTTTTTGTCAATTTGTCAAACACACAATTTATGACATATTTTTGAAATGAAAACTTCTTGAGCTGCGTTGGTCACTTTTTGGTAGGAGGTTTGCGTCACCACCATGCTATTAACTGGCACATGCGCAGTTAATAGCATGGTGGTGCATGATAATCTCGTATCAATATAGCTTACGTATTGTGCCACATTAGTGCCGTGTATATCTTATGAGTGAAATCGTTTTGTCATGATTTTGTACAGATCGTAATATATTTAAACTATTTTTAAGCCATATGAACATTAATTGGTGCTCAGAGTGTCAGTAGATGTGAAAACCAGATTGTTGTTGATAATTTTAATTTAAACATTATGAAATTTTAAATTTTCATACTGAAATTTCTAAGTTCACTTCTATCGCCGGTCCCTATAACCGACAATTTTATTTGTTAACTCTGACTTAGAACATAGAATAATGATTAACAATTAAATGTACTTAACTTCAAAATCATAACTATGATAAATATTATTCATACAAGCAATCTTTAAAATTTAATCATGTGTAAGACATTATTGCCTAGGATCATATTAGTCACAAATGAAGTGAGCCATATTGCCCACTATAACAAATTAAAGCAAAAATAAATGAACTAATCTTTGTGCTGTTTTGTAGAACAATATGAAGAAAGAATCTTCCGTTTTTCTTATTCTTCAGGTATTGTTGATTTTCTTTCCAACTTTTTACTAGACACTCTATAGGTTGGCAGATTTATTTCAGCTCCCGAAAATGCCAAAGTGGTACGGGGAACTTTAAATAGCTTGGAAGCTTTTATTGAACCCATTTTCTTATTTCACACATATTCGATTGCTTTTTTTTTGTTGAATTCTTGCACTAATATACCCACTGTACTTGAAAAGTGACTTTAAAACAAAAAAAAAAAAAAAAAATTTAAAAAAAAATTTAAAAAAAAATTGCTACTGTTATGGCTTAACTCAACTTAATTCTGATCCCCTTTCAAATGCGTAAAAGTTGATGCCGTGCAAGAGTGATTCCTGCCAGAACGTGGTATCTTTACTTCCCATACTACGACTCCTACGATCGATCACTGAAAAATATTGAAATATAATATTGAAACTATGCCGAATGAACTTTAGTCAAATCACCCACGAACGCTTTGACTAATAAATATTTATAACAAAACAATAATGATTCAATTAATAAATTAATTGTGTAAGTAATTATTAATTCAATTAAAAATACACGCAATTTGATCATTCATATCCGTATTTCCATACACGTTATTATTTATTATTTTATTTCGATTGTAATGAATTCGATAATTATTATGAATCACTCTCTGGGTAATGACACTGAATGTCGTGCTTATATCAATTTATTATCTATTCCAACAATACATTCATTATCCACCTGTTGGAATATCAATTGTATAACTTATATCGTATCGATAAGTTCATTTTCGAACAGATTTCAAGTCCAAAAATTTTCATTAATTTATATTGGTCGATATTTTCATTAATTATGGTCCAATTTTTGTTTGAAGGGAGACTTTCGGATCAATTTTGGTCATTTATGAACTGAAACTCATTTCTAATATGTAGAACACGTTACCAAAATATCAACTAGCTATCTCTTTTCGTTTTTGGGTTATCTTGATGATGGACAGACAGGCGGACGAACATGCGAAACTAATTAGAAGAATCTATGAAAACCTATACAAAAATTTCAGTATGGGGCTTCAATATTTTCTGTCGATAAAAAATTTGAGTCTAAAATTTATGTACTCTGACACATTGTATGTGTCAAGTACAAAAAATGTATTCTTCTGAGTACTAAACAACTTTCATTAAATTATTTTTTCATAAACTGATTATATTTGCCACAATAATTTCGCCACATACTTATATGAATATTACATATACCAAACTTTTCATAACTGTATGGATTATTTATTTAGTGTATTTTATAAACGTTATTTATTATAATTAGCTAATACCAAAATTGGGATTTTGAAAACAAAATTAAAATAGATATGAGCACTTTAAACTATTAGAATTAAGAAACTAAAAACGCACAATGATGTAATAATTTTAAAATAATTTCAGTGTTTTCATGATTTCCTTATAAATAATATATTAATCTATAGTCCAAGATCCAATTCAATAAACAATCATATTTTTCAAGAAATTCAAAACATGAAACAGAATGATTGACTTGTAAATTTAAAATCTGATCACTGTTAATCAGTATCCGGGGATCTCCATTTTTAACGACTCGACACATCCCTGCCTGGTAACCAGATATAGATTACGCACAGTAGATATTCAAGAAAATAATACAAACGTCAATTATCAGTTTAATTTTTTATATTTGTATATTTAATATTCAAGTAATGATGAATATTTTCTATAAGTTCAATACAACATAACTTACAACTAAGGTATTGACAAAACAGGAGACAGGAAATTAATAGTATAAGACAATTTTATATTACAATGCAATTGTTGAAATATTATATCTTATATCAAAGATTTACATTGGAATTCGATTGCTTACTTTTATTTTTATTTTTATAACAAACATCAAGGAAACGTTTTTGTTTACAATTACTAAAAGTTTCTAAGTCTTATTGGTTCTTTTATCGTCATTGAATAGAACAATTGTAAATTTAACAATTGTCGTACTGCTGAGCTTTGAGGAATCTTGATTAAAGTTTTAGCCATTTGGTTTTAGCCAAACTTCCAATAAACTACAATGTATTTTGTGTATCGATTTTCAGCACATCCAGGGTTGCAAATACATTTGCAAATACAGATACATTATTATTTTATTTATTTAGTTTTTTTTTTGTAGTTATACTTCTTTTGGCGGGTTTGGATGAGGGTGAATTTGTGAGTTGCGCACGCACGATTCCATGAAAACGACATGATGAAGTGGGCTACAGAAATAATTATTATATTTCTTTAAATGACTATTAGGTTTATTAGGAACATATAATATTTTTAAACAAATTGAAAAATCTTATTCTCCTGATACAAATAGTAATTATTTTTCTCAAAGACATGAAGAAGATACACTTGTTTTGCTCTTGCTTGCTTCTACGGTATTTATATTTTTAAAGTTCCATACTTAGACGCTTTATGAAAAAATGAGTAGAGAGAAATTTTAAGATGCGCGTGCATCACCGTCACATAAAATTCACAGGTAGAAGCTTTGCGAAAAACCGCTTATTAATATCATATTTATCTATCAGCCACTGATGGATAAACTGATTCGAGTTCCGATTCAATCATTAGCGGAAGATATGATACAGTCCTTTTATTATTTTATTGTTATTAATTATTTGTATGCAAATAAGAATTATTTTATAATGATGCCAAAGAAGTATAACATCTGGTACATGTACACGCATACATGTACACGCATCCATACGACCAAAATTTATAATATTTTCAGCTTTGGTGAATTACGATTGAGATATACTTAATTAAATGCGACACTTAATTTTGTATACCTATTTGAAACATTCAATTCTCGATTGTTATGTTGTGTTGAGTCGTTTATCAGAATTAATTTTAGTACACCATTAAGTTAGTGTAATTTATGAGTGTAGAAGATTCAGGTCTTCGCGTTTATTGATTATCTGAGTAAATTTATATATCTTATATTAATTTTCTTATTGATATTTGCATTTTAAAGTTTTTATTAAAATCATTTTTCATTATAATAACATTCATTCAATTTCGAATTTTAACGTATGTCTCTTTGTTTGTGAATCTGCTAAAATCTTCAGTTAGGGTATCTAAAGATTAATCCTACTTTATTTAATTACGATTTAGTCTCCGTGATACGGTTGTATTGATAGCGAGAAAAAAGGTAAACAATGTTTTTTTATTTATTATTTTACGCTTTAAATTTAAACCTTTTTATATTAAAAAATTATTTTAAATCCTTAACAATTTTGGTATATGGAATAAAGCATCGCGAACAACCTTCAAAAATTAGATAATTGTCAAATGATTTCTTCGTTTAATAAGATAACTGACAACAGATTTATTCCATCACTTTAAATAAACTTTCACCCGGACAACGCTTACAAATAGTGTATATTTTTGTGATTTCAAAGACTTTACATTTTAAAGTATTAAACTAAAACATCATTGATGTCTATTCGTGAAGATAAGTAAAAAGTACTGCTACGAAGCAGGCGATTGTAAGTTAATAATAAAGATCTATGCCATTTTATCAGTGTCGCCTACATAAAAATTTGCAATATTTTTTAAAAGTTCAATGTTCAGTTTGCTTATTGCACAGTAGGTGGGGTTGTAAGATTATTGAAACTATATGGTTTTTACCAACGAGAATTTGATATTCTTTGGTTTTTATATTTACATTAAAATTCTTTTCATAACGACAGTACAATTATTTGTATAAATTATGAAAAATTAAACATGACAAGATTACATTGAATCGAACAGCTTGCTATTATTTACGCAAATGACGAAATAAAGTTTTTTTTGCAAAAAATAATAGTTATTTCAATAAAAATATTTGAAAATTACCGAAAAAAATTAATATTTTTACAAATGAAAATAACAACTTACATTATTAATTGTTTAGATACTCGGTATATGATTGAGTATCAATGTTTGGGCTATTTTCAATGATTAGCATTCATAAAATACTCTGAATATCCAATATAATAATATGTATTGTAGACAAGCATTTTACGAAAAAAAAAAACAAAATTTATTTCTTTTCAAAAAACAAATATATTTTGCCTTTTAGTTTTTTAAAAGTTGGGTCATGAATCCATTAGATCCAATCGTCGAATTTTTCTCATTGTCGAATTCAAACTCACTTTTATGTCTACAATACCTCACCAAAATTTCAACTAGCTATCTTTTTTCTTTTGTAGTTATCTTGGTGATGGATTAACGGACTGACTGGCATGCGGAAATGAGCTAATTAGGTGATGTTATGAATACATATACCTAAATTTTGTTTGTGAGTTCAATATTTTCTAAAGTTGCAAAGTATAGACTCTGCATATTGTATACATGTCGAGTATAATTATTCGGTACTTTCAGGATGATTTGGACATACAAGTGTTTGCAAAAAAATAAACAATTTGTAAATATTTTTCAATGAAAATTTTATGTATGGCCCTCAAAGGGATCCAAAATAGGTGATAAATAATAATGGAAGTGTTCGAATTAGTCCCATTTTGTAACACCCCACGTATCATTTAACGTTTCGAAGGTTCAGCGCTCAAAATTACATCTTTTTTTCATTTAAATTTTGATGATATCTCGTGAACCGTTTATTTGATTTTGAGGAAATTTTATATGTACTTGCGTGTGTGGGTTACATAAGGTATTTAAATTTTATTAAAATAGGAAATCATTATTAAGTCTGAAAAATCATTTCTTAACAAAAGTCTAAAATTGGAATGGAAAAACGTGAAAAAAGGAAAGCTACCTTACTGCCAGTGAAAGTTTTTGTATATAAATGTAGAAAAAGTATTTTTTTACCTCAAATCAAATTGCAATTACATCGGTCAAGCCGTTTCGATAATGAGTATTTTCAACTAAATGCCGTTATCTAAAACCATTCATCGAATTTTAATGAAATTTTTTACATCAATGATTGAAATATTGTTTAAATCGATTATTTTATATATCAAGAGAAAAAATCGCAAAAAAATGATAAGATCTTAGTTGGCTTTTGGCTACAGAATATTTAATCTTATTAAAATGTAGAAAAACAATCAAGTTCCAATTTGCTTGTTAAATAAACATATTCATACATCACGAGGAAGTTCTGTGTCCATTATTGGCAGTGTATTTTTATTTCTAAAACTGTTGTAAAGTTGTGAAAGTAAAACAGACCTGATAGATATATGATTGTATTTGTATAAAGGTGCATTAGAAAACATACCTTTTTTTTATACACATAATAGCAAATATGTTTTTTTTTGTTTTCTTTTTATTTATTTAAAATTACATTTCATATTTCCTATAGAGCACATACTGTTTGTTTACTTATGTTACCTTTAGAAGTTTCCATAAGACGTAAATAGTATAGAAAAACTTTAACGGCGGATACACGTGCTGACACGTGACTACTAATGTGTCAACCACAAGATCATGTCAGTGTCAATTCCCGATGTCATACATAGAAACATGTAGGAGTTGAATAATAATAAAAAATATATACATTTTATATTCATATTATTATTTTTTTTCTTTATAATATCTGTGAGCGTACGTACGTTCTCTTGTTAGCGTTACTTTGTTTGTCTTTTATTTTGTTTTTATTATATACCTACTCTTCAATCTTCATCATTTTCCTTATTATAAAGTCCAGTGTGAACGGTCGGTCATACAGTACCTATCTCTATAAAAACTGAAATCAATATACCGTGTGTCAACAATACATCATCGAAAAATTTTGAAAATTATCATGAAATATGTCGTGAGAAATTATTGAAAGGTATTTGTGTTGGTTTTTACTTTTTTGAACTACTAATATTAGGAGGAACTATTGTAATCCTGTCGAAATTTCGAAACGGAATTTCCTTCGATACATATATATTTGAGGTCCCTTGAATCCAAAAAAATATGTTTCAGAAATTAGCCTGTGTGTGTGAATACAATATCCATGATTGAATACCAAGCTTGGTATTAAATCTTGGTATTATCTGTTGTTGTACCGCGAAGATTTGGCTAAAATCGGAATCGGATTACAGGGTGTTCTCCAATTCAAGTGATTTTTATGTTTTTTTTTTTTTTTTTGAAAATGCTCCAACAATTTTTTTCAAACTGGATATGTTCGCTGAAAAGAGAGCTTGACAACACAACCTTTTCATTGAAAAATACAGGAAAATGGAAAAAAAATTTCTGCAAAAGCAACAACTAATTATAAGTTTTGACATATTTTGGTACACCTTTAGAGTTTTGAACGTGTTAACTTCAAAACGAAAAATTAAACTACAAAACAAAAAAACAAAAACTAAAGTTAAACTAAAATTTTTGTAGAAAAAAAAAAGTATATATTTATTAATTTTTTTCTACAAACATTTTCTACAAAAGCCGATAAATGATTTATTTAGAAACATAACCTTAAAAAAGTTAAAAGTTTATGTTATTATGAAATTTGATAGTAAATATGAAAAATTTTTCATCTTTAGCTTTTTTGTTTTGTATTTTTTAGTTTTTAGCCAAGTTATTTCAAGGAATGTTACACCAAACTAAACACCAAATTTTATAAGAGTGCATAATAATTTTTAAGAACTTTTCATCGTTTTACTTCGCACACGCTCTCTAAATTTGCTGTTTGTTCTATTTTTTGAGAGATTTGCTGATAAAAGCGCTTTAAATCAGTACAACATTTTAAATTCAATAAAATAAAAATAATTCACTGAATATATAAATAGAATAAAAACATTTTCAAATAAATTCATCTCAATTTTACTCAAATTGCATAAATAAATACATTTAAAAAAAAATTTATATAAAATATTTTTATTGAACGCGACAGTGACTTTGGCTATTAGAATCCAGACCAGTGGTTAACTGATAAACAAAGTTATTTGTTGAATAATTATTGTATTGATGAACTTTTTCGTGATAAATTATATAGATCAGTTGTCATAGGGTTTCACCTCGGAATCTAATTGAATAAGCTGAATTTTTGCACAAACCTTAATTTTGGTATTATAAAACTAGGCTTCAAATTCACATTGGTCACGTTTTAGGAACCTTAAATATCCAGGACCAAAGGTTCCAAAGAAAGGTTCTGATTTCGTTGGATTCCAAGACTGGCCCATTTATTTGACTATAAGACGATTTAACTAATATAGTACTGTTTTGTAAAACTTTATGAATAATACCAATCGAACTTCTTTTTTTATTTCAATTAACTTTGTCCCTTTAAAATTTCCAATATTACGGTTAATACTATACCGAGACAAAAATTTGCATCACATGCTTATTTCAGATTGATTTTTAGGATTAAAACAATAATTTTCTATCATTTTCTAGCAATATGGAAAATGTATAAAAGATTGGAAAATATTATATTCGCATATACCGAAATTGCGCATTCTATAAAATCAACTCAATATGAAAACATAAAGTGAGCTGAAATTTTGTTAAATTTAAATCTGCTGAAGAGTACAATCGGTCGATTTCATGAATCCTGCGCCTATATTTTAAATCTTAGAAAGGAATACCAATAAAGTTTGTTTAAAAAATCAACCCAGAAAAACCAAGTTTTTTATATTCCATTTCTTTGTAAATTTACTTTGCCATAATTTAAATAAATAAGTCTAGTTCAAAAATCTCAAACAGAAAATAATAAAATGAAAATTATTTTCTAATTCTCAATGGTTTTATAAGGAACTATAACTAAGGAACTATTAACAATATAAAATAATTTCTCTAATTTCACAAGAAAAACTTGGTTCATATAGTAAAAGTATTTCTTCATTTTTTTCTGTTTTGTTAACTTTTTTCGTTATCTTTATCTTTCTCAACTACTTTTGTTTTTCTTTTTCTTCACATTTTTATGCATTGTCATGCACTTCTAAGCTATGGTCCAAAGTATATAGCTCATTGGGAAGTTAATTTAAAATCAATTACAAAATTTCATCCGGACTGACATACAAGAAAGCGAGTCGTTTTCTTTTTCTGTCTTCTTTGTCCTCTTTATCGTTTTACTTCTACTTTTTACATTTTCATACAGTCATCCACTTCGATTGATCACGGAAAAAGAATTAAAATTTGATATAAAGTTACAGAAAACCAGATACTACAAGTTCAAAGGAAGAGAGTAATAGAGACGAACTTTTAAGTCAGGGTTAAAACAAAGGGAGTGAAAAAAGTATTTTTTGTTTGAAACTTTTTTTCAAAAAATTAATTAGGTTTGCCATAAGTTCATCGTGAATGAATATAACATTTTCAAAACGGTTTGAACTACTATAATATTACAAAGTGTATTAAAATTAATAATAAGAAATGGAACAAACATTGAATTTCACTCTATCATCTCTTGTGTAAATTGGGTACTTTTTGCTAGATCATATTTTGTTATTGCAATTTTCGTTCATTGAGACTTAAATATGCATAAAATATACATATTTTATATTTTATTTTCTATTGGTAAAATAATATAAACATAAGATAGAATAACGACGTCATTGAACTGAATAACAAAATCAATTTTTTAATAGCCATTTGTTATAGACATATTTTGATAACTGGTACTATGTAAACTTATTTCCAATTCATATATTATCTGCATATCTTCCTTATAGTCTGGATGATAACTGTTACATACCTTGTTATGACTACCTAGCACAGTATTATTTTACGATCCCACTTGGTACGACTGTTATACGCTCTCATACCTCACTTAAGTTCAAAAAGTTTTGTAAGGAAAATCAAATTTTGTTCGTCCAAAAATTCAAAATAAACAATTTTATCATCGTTTTACTTTAATACTGTATGGTTATCAAAACAAGAATAAAAATGATAAAAATCTAATGTTTTAAGTATTTTTTATCTATTTATATGAAATTTAGATAGTATAAAATAAGGCCACTCCACGAGTGGAATTTATACTAATTCCTGGTCAGCCTTAAGCAATTTTTACGTACTAAAAATTTAGTACTTACCCTGACCACCAAATCAATTTGGGTATTTATTTAAAGTACCGGCTGTTGAAGGTCGCGCAAATAATGAGCATCTGTAATTATTGATAAAATCGAATGAAATTATGAACTAGAATTTCGTGAAATGTAATATTTTTTTAGAATCTATATGTGTACGTGAATTCAATCGATGTAAGAAAAACACATATATTGATATATAACACATGGACTGAAAAGTCCCGGGCCTAACAAAGAAAACACAGTTTTTTTGGTCCAAATTAGCTTTATTCATCAACGTAATCTCCATCAAGAGCAACGCAATCATTCCAGCGCCGCTCTAACATTTCAATACCACTTTTGTACAACGATTTATCTTTTGCCTCAAAATAGGCCTCAACCAGTTGCTGTCTACTCAGATGACAATCGTTTTGATTCCGGAGTGAAGTGATGGATCCATGTTTCATCCATTGCCATATATCGACTCAAAAATTCCGGTTTGTTACGTTTAAACATGGCCAACACGTTCTAGTTTTTGGTCAACAGTGAGCAAACGCGGCACCCACTTTGAACAGAGCTTTCTCAAAGTCAAATGCCCATGTAATATAAAGCCAACACGTTCTTTTGATATCTTTACGATGTCAGCTAACTCACGCAACTTCACTTTTCGATCATTCAAAACGATTTTGTGGAATTTTTTTTATGTTTTTGGTGTTACCGCTTCATTTGGACGTCCAATGCGTTCTGCATCATCGGTGTCTCTACGACCACGTTTGAAGTCAGCAAACCAACATTTTATTGTTGTTTCTGATGGAGCGGGGTCCCCATAACACTTTTCATGCCATTGTTTCGCTTGAACGGTATTTTTTCCCATCTAGAAGCAGCGTAAAATTAAAACACGAAATTGTTTTTGATCCATTGTTTTGAAAATAACAAAAGTAGCGTCACTCTTAGCACAATAACTCACAAACTAATGAATAGAATATATAGAAAATTTTAACAGCTGTCTTTTGAAGGTTAGTATTAACTGAAAAAAAGGTGACTGCAATAAAACTAGCACCATCTATGTGTTTGGTCCGGGACTTTTCAGTCCATGTAATACACATAACAACTAACTGATATTCAGTCTTCTAATTCATTATTGCATTCGTTTTATCAAAGATTGCAAATGACCATTATTTACCGACATTCAACAGCTTTAGCCATCTCTTAGTCATTACTGATAATCAAATTAAATTCCAATATCATTTATAGTCAAGTTTCTTTTCTTTGCCTTTAGTTAAGAAATTTGAGTTATATACCTCACCACCGCCTAGTGAAACAACTTAACAATGTAATGTCACTTTAGCTAATTATTTTAGGCAGGTAAGTGACTAAAAATATAAGTTAATAATCATTAGTTAAAAATTTGAGATCCAGGCATGCTATAAATTTTATCCCTTATAAAAAAATGCCGAACGTGCCTAAAGGAATATGTTTGTGTTATTGAGAATTACTGAATCATAAGAAATAATCTATAAATAATTTTTGGATAACAAAAAAATAAAATTTAATTTAATGAATGCAATAGGATTTGAACCGTGGTCGTTGAATTTAAAGCCAACTATTCAACTCATAGAGCTTATGCTACTGTAAATACACAATGTATTACATGTACATACTTATATAAAGTGATGTCGTAACAGTTTCGCCAATTTAATGGTTTTTTCCCATCTAAAAAAATGAACAACGTGCCTTAAATAGTTTTCATTCAAGAAAATAATTAAAAGACACGTTTAATAACTTTGCAGCACATCTGTAAATAATAAAAAGTACCCTGTTGTAAAATTTCATGTTATCTGAATAGTATTTGTAAAACGTAATAAAAGCCTACCATGAGCTACAATTTAATTAAAATCACGTTATATCGGTAAAAATTGTTTTATGCCAGCTGTGATCAAACGGTGTGTGAAAATTGTATAATTGAACTGAATCATATCCAAGTATAAAATATTAGTCCACTCTGAGCTACACAATGGTAAGAAAAAATTTAACAGAACCATTAAGAAATAGTATAGTTGCGAGATTTTACTGGAAAAAATCTATGCAAATTCTACTTGGGTTCATCAACGACAAGCAAAGCAATGTCTATTACATTCTAGAAAATTCAGGAAAATAACATTAGCGCTAATTTTAACACAGTTTATAAAAAAATGATTTTTTTTTTATAACAGTAGGTAGATATTTTAATATTTCTTTAATAATGATGTATTAAAAAACAGAGGAAGAGTAATATGAACGAGAAGATGAAATGAACGTAGACACATCCATCCATTCAATTGATAGGCCTATAATAATGTTATACAGAAAGATTTATAATATTCACTAATTTTTATAGCAAGAATCGGTCAATGAGTTTATTATTTGTTAAGAATAAACCACAGAGTGATATTTAATAAGCGGGTAAAAATGAGAAAGAGAGGTGAAAGCGCAACTTATCACCATTTTGAATATCTCGTAAATGAAGCAAAATTTCGATATTCATCATATTTTCTTTTTTGTTTAATTGAATTTCGCATAAAAACGGCTTATTTAAAAAGTTTAAAAACTTTTGTTATGCCAAATATGTAGAATATAAATAAATTAACACATTAACCGATTCCTGTAATAGAAACCTGTGAACGTTTCCCGAGTGCCCTATTTATTATTTAGGATATAATCTAGGGCTTTTCATTTTAATTTTCGATTGGTTTTTGTTTCGGACAGAATGTCAAAAAACTAATGTAATAAAATGAAAAGCAAATATTTTCTATCTTTGTCAAACTTATTGTCAACAGTACGAAACAAATTTTAAAATGAAAAGGTCCCTATTATACTTCAACTGAAAAGTCAAATTTAATTTCGTATGCTAATTACTAGTTTTTATTATATTATAAATATAAATTATTAAATTTGGATATTAAGAGAAAAAAAGGCATTTTCTACGAAATCACTTTTTTCTTAATCACTTTCAGGCTAACTTTATTTCACATCTTTCAGTATTTCTGTCCGTCATGAAGATAACACAAAAAAGGAAAGAGATAGAGAGTTAAAATTTTGGTGTTGTGTTTTAATCATAAAGGCTAAATTTATGTTCGCAAATAAACAAAATCGATCTATTGGTTTCAATGGATCTGTGACCCAACTTTTGGACCATAAATGATAAAAGAAAAACGTTTAGATAAAACAAACAACTTTTGTTTGAATATTTTTGCGTAAAATATATAAATTCGCCACAAACTTCAAATTTATTTAATAAGCACATATTGTCTACAATACATATTATTATAATATATGTATTGATAGCTGTATAGACTAGATATTTAGAGTATTTTATGATTCCTAGTTATTAAAAATAGTTCAAACATTGATACTTAGCCATGTGACCCAGTTAGTTGTTATGTTGACTTGTTTTTTTTTTTGTAAATAATCAAGCTATAGACGTTCAAAAATTCTGAGAGAGACATGATATGGATACGTCACCTGCTCATATCTCCATAAACATAACTTAAAATTTTGATTAAAAATTTTGTTCTTCAAGAAAAAGATGGAATATAATATTCGAGAATATTTGAGAGCTTCGTACTTCTTTATTTTTGAATTAATTTTAATTTTATTTTCGGGTTGTAATTTTCAATCGTGTTTGTTTCTACATTTGATATGAAATATAGCAAATTAGTAAAATACCCAATTGTAACTTTCCCAATATAAAAATCGTGCATATGATTATAGCAGGGTGGTAGTAAATATTCTTCTATTTAAATTGGTCTGCAAATTGTGATTTTACAATTTATTACTACAGCAAAGTATATGATTGTGAAAATTTGAATAGAACAATTTACAATTATCTACCTGAATTACCTAATTTAGTATATAAATACTTACAATATTACATAGAAATTTGTAACAATTTGAAAATAGCCACACAGACAATCACTACTATATTATTATTATTATACAAAATCCAAACCCATTGAAAAATAAATAATATAGTTACATCTATTC
This sequence comes from Chrysopa pallens, assembly GCA_020423425.1. Lineage (NCBI taxonomy): Eukaryota > Metazoa > Arthropoda > Insecta > Neuroptera > Chrysopidae > Chrysopa > Chrysopa pallens. Next base: position 9,703,741 of record CM035594.1, on the reverse strand, counting down.
TGGATTTTATCTTAAGAGGGATTATCAAAAGCAATTAGAAGCACACTCCTTTATATATTCTATTTCATTTTTCGAGCAGAAATGAGAAATTTTATTTTTAGTAGATTTATAGAAATTTTATTTTTAGTAGAACTATTCGACAAGCCCACCGTTTTCATGTTGATATTATGCATACTAAATTTTATAATATTTGGATTAGTATTTTTTTAGTTATCGCGAAAATTGAATGAAATAAAATGTATATTACCTGACATTTAAAGCGTTAATAATTCCTCTTAAGTTTCAAAAAATCGATTTTATTTGCATTTTTAAAATTTAAATTTAATTGATAATATTTCCTGAAAATTTCATGTGGATGATTTAAACTATTTTCCGAGATATACGCGTACTTGTAAAGACCCTCACACTGCAAGTACGCGAAGTAAAGAAAGTTTATTTATTTCGAAAAACTATGTTTTGCAAGTCGGTGTTTTTGTTAAAAACGACTCAATCGATTGATTTGAAATTTTAACACAAAGTTCTCACATTTATTCTTTTAATTTTTTTTTTAATTTTTTATCTATCCAATTAACTAATTTTTTGTGGGTTTATGACTTCGGATAAACTAACTATACCGGTGAAAACGTGGTCATCGCGTAACACCTTCTTTTGGAAGACCTTCAAGACGTTTTCTGCAGGAGCACAGTAGATCAAATATGCCGTTATAAAGTTAGATGTTGTCACTAAAAATTTTATAAAACAAAAATTTTCGAAAAATTTATATTAAGAAAAGTTATTGAATTATTTATTATTTATCGTTATTAATAAAACAAAAAACGCTTCTTTTTTATTCAAGTTTGTGTTACCTTTCGATATTTTGCTTTTTAATTCCAAACACACTATACTTGAACGTTCTAAGTTTATCCAAGTAAACACACTTGCTTACTTCGCGGCTCAATTATTAAGTGAGTAAAGGTATACCTTTTCCCATTTGACTACTGACACTGTAGGTTGTGAGTTCGAATCCAGATTGCGTCAGTTTGATCAATTATAATAAAATTTAAAAAAAGGGCGGTTGGTTGATCATACTGTCCTCGCTTGTATAAGAACGAAATAACTGGCTCCACCAACAATGTAACTATATGATTCCTAACTTGTTGCCTTCAGATGATGAAATGTTGCTAAAAGTGGGCACAGAGGACCAAAAGGTTTAGGTACAAGGACCGCTGTTATGGTTACCCTCTTAATGTACTATAACCGGTTTTACTTATGGAGATTTTCTGTAGTTTCTCTCTCGCAATTCCAGATCTCTACACGCAATAGTCAATTTGACTGGGTTTTGTTATTGAACATACCGAATCATCGAACATTGGATTACTAATAATAGTTTGTACACATGATGATTACATACAGATTATTAGATTGTAAATATGTATATACAGGTAATAATAATAATGGTTGAAATGTATGAGTCACAATGGATTTATATGCATTATATAAAAACATTTGTGCGTAGGTTTTAAATAGAATACTATTGTGAATAAGTCACTTTTTAACAACTACTTTACTACATTTATTATATTATGTATTTAATATTTTATTTATATCAGTTTAATCCAATTAAATGTTGCATCGAGATTTGCCTTGAATCATATCACAAACCTTTACTTTAGCCAAAGAATTCAGACTAGAAAGATTAGAAAGCTCAAAAGTCAAATTTTAGTGTATTCAAAAAACCATAGTACCTACTTACAGTGACCACTACATCGCATCTAAGTTGAAATAAATGCTAGTCAGCAATCTTCACTTGCAACGATCCGCTATAGTTCACAGCTTCATTAGCCTATGTATTTTGCATTCATTTTATCTAATATTTGTATTAGTTATAATATGACTGCATAAATATAGTATAGTAACAGAATAAAAATGAGAATTGGTAGAATAAAAATAAGAGGGTTTGTCTTTTGTAGACTAATATTGAAGGACCTGAAGGACACGGTAGAAAAATAACACTCTACACTTCACAATAACATAAGACATTTCCATGGTTACTTAATATTATAGCCACAAAAATTATTGACTTCTGACAATTAATTCAAGCAAATAGTTTTCATTCACATTTCTGAAATAGTAACTATGTAACGATTTTTTTTAATCACAAAATGGAACGGGGGCGTTCATAAATGTTGCACACTAAACTTTACTTTAGCTTCCAACCCCGCCTGTCACATTTTCTGACTAAGTTTTAGACCCATCCTCTTTTATATACGAATATCTTTTATGAATGTCCCGGAGACACTGCGATTACTTTGACTGTTATTTTTAATAATAATGAATCCGATCGTAGATAGTTTTATAAGAATAATATTATTTCTGTCAGTTCGGTATGGCAGAAAGTATCCAGGCATCACTTTTAAAACATTTGTCCAGATAATTCGTAAGTAAAAATCTGTCACTCCTTTTTAATGAACGTAGAAGAAACTAAATAAATCTGCCCAATTGTTACAATGAACGGTGTTAGTTTTCCACAATCAAATGCAGTGAATTATCTGGTTATAAACATTGATATAAGGCTTACATGGCGTAAGCATATTTGCTTAAAGAGAAAAAATCTAAACTTAGTATTTTCTAAATTATACTGGTTTTTGAAGCAAGGTTCTAAGTTATCATTAGACAATAAAGTAGTATAAAAAATAGTTCTTAAATCGGTGTGGACTTATGGTATTATTGGAACTCCAAGTAACAGTAATATAGAAATTCCCCAAAGATTTCAATCAAAAGTTCTACCAACAATAAGTGAATCCCCGTGGTATGTGCTTAATGCCGATTTTCTCAGGCGTCTAGAAGTACCCAAAGAAATTGCGCATTTCAGTGACAGCTACTTGTCTCGCCTCGAAAGGCATCCAAACTCTAAGCTGATAAGTCGTTTAAACAATAGTGTTAGTGTAAACCGACTAATCAGACAAAATTTATTAAATTAAAAAATTAGGTAGATTTATTTAAACAGTTTTTACCCATAGATTACTAACTTCAATATTAAAGGTTAAGTTAATAACATGCTTTTAGTATTACATCTCTAAGGTGACTATCAGTGGGTAGATTGCCGTTCAAACCCGCATATTAGTCATTTTATCTATTTATAGTTCCTTTAAGAACTGATAATAGACAATAAGTATCAAAAAAAAAAAATAAGAACAAACTGACAACAAATTTTTACCATCTAAAAATGCCTGCCAGATTAAAATTTCCATAATTGTACTTGTGATTAAAACAAATTTGCTTAAACAAAATTATAACAAAATAAAATTATATACTATTTGATAAATCTTAACCAATTAATGAAGCTTTCAATATCACGATGACCTCGAAAATAAATAAATCTGAAGAAGAAAACCTTTTTCGATAATCTGAATGAATAAAAGGAAAAGGTTTAAAACGACGTGAAAAGGAAAAGATTTTACTAACCTCTTGACACTTGATTTATTGAAAATAGATATCCGTAATAAAATTAAATATGTACACCGCATATCATCAACATTTTGAAAACTTTTTTCTATATAGAATTCCAACACGTAAAAAAAAAAAACATTAAAAAAAAATTCAAGTTTTTATATAACTTTGACATTATGCTACGTAACAAACACTGCTTCATTTAACTTTTTAATAAAAATCAATCAATAAATACAATTAAAAAGGATACATGTTCATTTTTTTGCGATGTATTCCATCAACTTAGAAAGTTATTGTTTTATACTCGGTAAAACATTAAATTTCATTTATTCGTTTATCCTTCTGAAATATATATTATCAAGTCTTTAAAAAATCGCGCGTTTTTAGTTTTTCAAATTTTATTACTGTAGAAATATTTATTAAGGACTAAAAAGTGGTCTCTAATAAATGATTTGTTAAATATTAATGAATATTTTTAACTATAAACCAATGAGTCAGAGAGAGACAGCGATACTAGAAGGTAAGCGACGCATACTTATTAACAATTAAAAAAAAGATATAAACAATGAAATTTTTTTAAATCTCTTTTAACAATATTATTAACAATTGTAAAGAGAATTAAAAAAAAATATTACTTAGACATTATGTTTTTTTTAAATATATTTTTCATGGGTCGAAAGTACACAAATTTGAGATTTTTCGAACCTTTAAAAATTCATATCTTTAAAAATATTAACTTTATCGTTAAAAGTTATAGGACCTTTTTTATTGGTATTTCAATAAAGAATATAAACAAAATTTGTCCGGTTGAAAAATAACAATTCCTTGCAATTGTTTAAACAATTTCGGTTTAAACAATATGGCACAGGGTTGCGCCATGGCAACATACATTTATATCATTAGGAGGGCAATTTGAAGAGGATCGCATAAAAAAATTGAGGTGGAATAGTTTTTGGTACTCATGCGCCGATTCCTGCTAGACTAATTATATTATAGGGATTTCAAGGTTAAATAAAAATAAAATAAAGTTTTGTTATATTTTATGAACACTAAAAAGTATTTTTGTTTTTCGATTGAGTTCTAGAATCACCAGGCTACTCTCTGCAATTATTCTGGAGCATACCACATACATCTGGTCGTGGAATAATCGGGTTTCTCTCAATTATACTCCCACTACCTTAATAGTTTTACCTTCAGCTTTGTTATGGCAAAGCAGGCTTTGATAGAAAACCTCACACTCTTGAATTCGAAGGAATAATTTGATAGTCTTAGGAAAAACCTAGGAATAAATACAGACTTTCCTGAAGAAACTTTTAATATAGTTGCCTCGAGTATACTGCGATGCATAATAGGTTGCAAAGTGTAGATTTAATATAAAAATTAATCCACTACGCATATTCATAATCTTGATTATTATAAAAATAACCTACAAGGACCAAAATTCCTACAATCCGTTTTTGCTTATATGAGTAGTTAAAGTTTCATCTGGTTTTATATCTTATCCTCAATGCCTAATATTTTCAAATTCATTAGATTTAAAATTTTACTACACAAGAAAAAAACACAGTTTTGGTAAAATAATAATGCCCATTTTTGTAGTTAAATCGTAGCAGATTAGACTGTAAAAACTTTCGTGTAAATACAATAGAATTTAAAAGTTGTTGATGTGACATCCTAGCGTCGTATCTACCACAGCTAGTTTCTCACGATTTTAACAGAATACACATAAAAATATTATATAAATTATTTGACCCAGATTTATTACAAGAAAAATTTTCTATGACACTAAAAAAAAAAAAAAATCGGTAAATTAGTAAAGAATATTATTTTATTCTTTATACTATTAGCTAGATAGATAGATAGATAGATAGATACATAAAGGACAAATCAGAATAATGTGTATTTGATACATATGGAGAATATACACCATATGGTAAAAATGCCTTTAGTAACAACAGTCTGTTACAATACGAATATGACCTTAGAATATGACATTTTAGGTACAATTTTAGAAATAACATAAATCATAAGTATTGATTTTTTTTAAAATATTTTTAATTTCTCTTCCAATTTGGTATGATTTCAAATAACTTAAGAGGAACATTAGATTGTTTTGTATAATAATTTTTAAGGTTAGTTTAATATTCAAGTGTATATACACATATATTTTGTTAAAATTAAAATTCCTATAGAATAACTAAATTGGTTACAGGGATTCAGGATAATAAATTACTAACTAAGTGTTGATTTTTGTTGAACGTTTCGCCCTTTTGTTCAACTTAATCGTACTAGTTTACAATTTAAAATAAATTGATGTTGAAAATTATAAAGTATTGGTGTTCGTGCATATTATAAAATCTAACAAAAATTAATAATTTAAATATTCCACTAATTTTCACAGAATAATTCAATATATCTACAATAATTTAATATTCTTATAGAATATTAAATTACTAAATATAATTTTCAAAAAAATTTTCACCTAAATCTTAACAATCTATATACTAAAAAATAATTTATAAATTGTCCGCGCCTTGCTCTCCCCATGTCATTCAATTTGATCATTAAATAGGTCAAATAAGGGGTGATGAATCACTTTCTTCCTTTGAACGCTCCTTTGAACCTTTGATCCTTTGAACGCTCTATCTTCATTCGAACTGGAGATATTTGGATACAAATCTATCACAGCGCCCGGAAAAAGAAACGCTCCAAAAAAAATGCATATGATAAAATTTGGTCTAAGAACACTTAGTGACTCAATACCTATCATTTGAGCTATTCAACACCCAAATGTGTTGAGTAGTAGATTGTTGAGAGCACAACACCACACTCATCACCTTTTTTTGTATGATTTGAATGAATAATTTTATCAGATATATTTGACACAGTTGTTTAGAATTTAAAACTGAATTAATGTTGCGGAGCAGCACGCAAGTCCACTACTTATACTTTATAATTAACTAGCCGCTACCCACCGGGTTCACAGGGAAATTTCAACTTATCGGCATACAATCTTAAATTAAATTATTCTCTAAATAATTTCCTTGTATCAAATTAAACCTACCTTTCGAAGTGTCGTCAATTCAATATCATATCTTGATTTGCTAAGCCGACTTTAAGAGATATTTGTTCACTAGGAAATCGCAGAATCATTAAATTTGGAATGAATTGTTACTTTTTAGGTTCTTGTTATGAATTCGGTGCTATTTTTGAGATGTTTGTGTGTGTGTGTTAAAGTTAGTCTTTATATCTAAAATATGTCACCAAAATTTCAATTCGTTATCCTTTTTCGTTATCGTCATAAAGGACAGACGGGCGAACATGCAGAAATGTATAAATTCGATAATTGTATGAACACCTATATCAAAATTTTGTTTGTGCGGTCAATTTTTACTAGCGTTACAAACTTTAGTCTAAAAATAATATACTCAGACATATTATGTATGTCGAGTACAAAATTAATCAATGACATAATTCTTTCTTTTTTCTTATTCTTAAAACAGAATTTGAAAAACTAATTTTACACAAGCATTGTGTAAGAAATGATTTTTAGATTAAATTTGGTGTTAAATTTTTTTTTCGTATAAAGGATAATTATTAATATCACGTTCTGGTGTCAAAAGGATTTATATAAGGTAAAAATTCTAATTTGGTTTTAGTTTAATGAATTCTTTTGATGTGTCATAACGACACACTTTATACCATCAGAACATAATTTATATGTAAATCCAAATGCTATTTGTAATTATTGGAGTACATTCATTATTTCATCACTGTTATAATATGCGTGTAAAGCTTGTAAATAAATCCTATCTTATTTTTAATTTATTTTACTTTTGTACGAATCTGTCTCTACAATTCATACAACAACAATCTGCATTTCTTATTTTGTGTAAAAAACAAGTGAATATATGAGTATCAACAATTTTAAATTATTAACATTCATAAAATACTGTAAATAGACAGTATATACCATTATCAAAATATATAATAATAATATGTATTGAAATTATATAAGTGTTAATTAACTAAATTTGATATAAAATTGTGTTGAATCTAGACATTGTACGGAAAAAGTGTTTCAATCAAAACATTTTTGACCTCTGAATTTTTTCTCTCTCTTTTGTGGTTTCAAAATTGGAAAATGGATCCAGTGGATCCAATGGACCGATTTTGCTCATTAATAAACTTATACTCATTTTTTATGTACGTCATCAAAATTTCAACTCGATATCTTTTTTCGTTTTTGAGTTATCTTCGTGACAGACTTGGTGACGGTGATTTAGAAATGGGCTAATCATGTGATTCTATGAACACCTATTTTGTTTGTCAATTAATAAACTCTGACATTTTGTATATATTGTCGAGTATAAAAACTACAGAGGCAAAAATAAATTTATTTATGTTTTGAAAGAAGTGAATAGGATATTGGAAACGTAAATTTGAGTAACTCTTTAAACAAAACTACTAAAAGTTTTTTGAAAAGAAAAAATAAATATTTAAAAAAAAAAAAAAAAAAAAAAAAAACCAAAACAATTTTACTATCAATTTAATTCACGTTAACATTTTAGTTTACCCGAAGAAAGTCTAGTTGTGTCGCGAAGTTTTGGTTAAAATCGAAACAACCTTGAACTACTATGGTTTTATGCTTTTCTTGAAAATAGTTTTATCGATTTCTTTCTAACTTAGTATTTACATAGAACCTTATTATTTTTACAGCTCCCAAAGCTATTAGTTTAGTTATTGACAAGAGAAGCGCTGCTTGATTTTCGCTCCCTGGCGCTCAGTATGGTTCAGACAAGTGCTAAATGAAATTATGCCGATTTGCATATTCTTTTTATTTATATGAAGCATGAAGCATGGGATTATATGTATCTTTTGGCTTTCTCAAGTTTCTATGGGGCGTTTCTTTCTCCAATGTGTGTCATAGTTTTGTATTCCAATTTCTCCGTTGTAATGAAGATTCGTTTTGGTCTAAGAACACTCAGTGACTCAAGACCTTTCATTTAAGCTATTATTCATTCACATTTGATGAGATGGAGGAACGCAAGACGCGGACGTTCAAATGTATGAGATTTTCTCCTCTCAAAGTTAGATCCAATTCTGAGAACATTCAGTGACTCAATACCTATCATTTTAGCTATTAAACACTCAAAGTAGATGAGTTGGAGATTGTGGACAGTACACACCCATCACCTTTTTTTGTGTTAAGATTTAAATTTAAGCTATTAAATTATTATCAACAATTAATGTTGCGGAGATGCAAACGGGTCCACTAGTTTCTTCTTAATTTCTTTAAAGTAAAACTTCTTTGATATCTTTGTGATCTCAAATACATATATAGAATATAACATGCGACAATATATGTAGAAGTATCTATAAAATTTACGTGCGACAGTACGATGTAGCATGATACACTATTTATTAGTGTGTGTTTAAGACCACCACATACATCTAAAGGATATATCGAGCGATAGTATGAGATAGAAGGCATAGATAGTTATTATACAGTGTATATTACTGGGTTAGTTTATGTGGGCGTATGTCTCATTTTAACAGCTGCAACATCTTATCACTTGTACATAAATATTATTTTTTTTAAATAGATATTTCATTATGTCAAATACATTTTTTAAGAATGCCATAAACGAATTCAGAATATTGTCAGGTTTTTCCAGAAAAAGGGAAGAAAATAAGTCAAAAATACCGCAAAAATTTCAACAGAATTGTAGCACGTGTTCGGGAATTTCGTGCACGCCAAAACCCGTTAATAAAGCCAACAATTATTCTACTCCTAAAATTCTATATGTTTCTCCTTACCTTGAAGTTTCACTTCTATCACACATGTTTTGTTTTTATAATGCCATCACTAAATAGATTTATTTTTTATTTTCAGATTGAGGTTCATCTTGAAATTATATGGTAAGTGTTTGAACAAAGCCAAGTCCAATACATCTTTATTTACATTTGGCTAAAACAACCCGATTTCATACATATGTAGGAAGTAAGGATCTGGTTATAGGTATTAATTTGCGTGAACCTGATATTTTTAAATACTGCAGAAGCGAATGATATTCTTGTTTTGCATCATATATATCATAACACCCAAATTTACGGTCTATGACGATAAAATTAAAGTGTTGCTAGTATTTTCAGAGCCTTTAGTGACTTTTTAATGGCTCAATTGTAAAATTTAAAGTGAATTTTCACGGTTGCTTTAGGAAATATTTATTTAACTTGGCATCCATTATATTTTCGCAAGATGGTAGTGATATATACCTCGTGATGAATAAATAATATAGGTCAATTTAAAACTTCTTAGGAAAGACGCATTCCATACTACAAAATACTCTTAATCAGTTTTGTGATTGGTTGTTTTAGCTGTGAGTTATAGTGTATAGAAATCGAATGCCAGCAAAGAGGATTGAAAGCCATGGAAATTTTGATTTGTTTGGTGGGATTGAAAGAGTCATCCAGTAACAGCTTCTACCATTTTACCAAACATTAAATTCTGAGCTTTATTGCCACTTCGTTTAAGTAACTAAGAAACAACTAAGACAAATTTCTACATATATTTTATGTTTTATTTGAGATGCAGAAACTGTTCCTACAGTTGGGTCACCCAGTTGTTCATAGTCTTATATACTCATTCAATAAATCTAATTAACAAAATTTTTGTTTAGCCGAAGTAGCAAACTAGCAAAATGTAGAATTATAGAAAGCCTATGTAATACGTACCTACATTTATAATAGGTCATACATATTAAAATACTAATCTAAAAATCGTAAAACTCTAAAATTTTGTTTTTGGTCATAATTTTTATAGTCGAAATAGTAGGAACGAAAATTTTTCCACCAAATTATACATTTTTCAAATTACTTTAACGAATTGATATTCGTTTTAAAAAATAATAATATCAAAGTTTTTAGTTTTTTTTTTCCAATTTTTAAATTTGATTTGTTTTGGTATTTGCATCGGAATATTTTATAATATTCCCAATTTCCAAAGGTTTTAATCAATATTCTACACCTTAATTTATAGAAATTTCCAATAAAAATATGCAGAATTTGCAGTCAAAATTAATTAAAATCTCAAAAAGTCAAAATTGGAATTTGAAAAAAAAAAACTAATAAAATGACTATGACTATGTAAACTAATAAATGAATTAGTGATGAAAATTATTTCTTTCTACGATGTCGTTGTTTACCATAAGCTTCCTTGAGTATGTGGCTAAGGTCCCCTATGGATACTATATTGATGATGGCTGCCATTAATATAAATTTCAATTAATCACAATCAAACAAAATACATATTTGATTGATAACTACCTTGATTTTTAATAAAATTTGTAAAATCTTAAAGGTTTCACATAGTAATTATGTTAGTTTATTTATTAATATCCAAAAATGGCATATTTACACAATGTTATAATTTACATGTTTCAAAATCACTTTTCTTATGTATGTATGTACACAGTATTTGTATTGCCACACAGGTGTGTTAATATAATCAATGATTTAATAAAAAAAATATATATAAATAAAATATAATTTTGGACATATTAATAATTAAATTTGTCAATATTATTTTCTTCTATTTGCAATAACATAGAAACAGTTGATCTTATTGTATCTAAATCTAAATGAAACCTATTGAAATTTATATAGTCCTTAGAAAATCATACCTATCCTAGTTAGTACTTACGAGTTATTGCTGTTCAATATTGGTACTTAAAGTGATTACCAATAGGGACCAAGAGATGGCCATAGTTAATGAATGTTGCAACGAATGGACATCTGTAATCTTTGAAAAAACGAATGCAATAAGGAATTTGTATCATGTTATTTATAATTCACTTTTAAAATCTATAAGAGTAGGTGAAGAAAAAACACATGTAAGATATATATATTCATAAAAACTAACTGATATTCATTGTTTTAATTCATTATTGCATTCATTCGTCTTATTATACATTGCAGATGGGAATTCTTTGCCGAAATTCTTTGCCGATCTCCTGGTCACTTATGGTAATCACATTAAATACCGACTTTGAACATCAATAACCACTGGTGATCAGGGTAAATTCTAAAGTTTTTTTGAATACACAAAAATAAGACTTCTACAAGATTCTATGGATGTTTGTATTCTTTGTTGATACTCATTATCACCTCAGAAATAAGACGAATATGAATTTAATTTGATATTAACTTTATATGACTAGAAACAAAATTACTAAGGGGACGGAATGCTTTGTGAAGTTGTATATGGATATGCCTACGTTTTTGAAAATATTGGTGCAAGTGAAATAAACAAATTATTGTCTCAGAATTGGTTTGTTTAAAACTGAGTTTATTTAGCGGAATTGATTAAGAAAATGATACCTCTATTAAACAAGGCGTACGCGTGATTGGCGCGCGAAATTTGACATGACCCAGCGTGAATTTTTGTAACATACACATAGAAATAATAACGACACGATGCCACGTAACGCTTTTGAGGCACAACAAACGTTTGAGACAGTGCCAGAAACAAAGTTTGACGCGCCATGCGTCGCATGTTTCACAAGTCTACTAATAATAAACACTGTTTATTAAACACTGTTTATTAAACTAATAAACAAAAACACGTCTCTGCTGGACGAAAAAATTGCGTTGCAATATGCGTTCCCCAACACGTCGCGAGTATTGCCGCTTGCATAATGTCGCATTCCGCGTGCCTCACACGTGAAAAGTGCACTAAAGAAAATTTCAAATGTTCAAATGCACGCAATAAAGAAAATTTCAAATGTTATGCCCTCCAATATATATTCTATTTTATTCAATTTTAAATCTAAATTGTTAAATGTTTAACATAAAATAATGTTAAAAATAATAATTTCTCGTTACAATTATATAACATGCGTAAGAAATTATAATTATAAAAATTTATTTTTTTACTTTTGTACCCAAAATATACTATTTGGCAGCCCGTTCAAATTACCACTGGTGCACAATATGCGAATTGGTTAAATGCTGTTCAACTGAAGTACATGTTTTGTTACTAATGTGGATAGTTTAATGGTAAATAGTGAAGGTTCACTGTGGGAGGTGGTTCACTATTGGACAGTTAACCGTACGCCTCTTTTGATTCTATTTCCCTTTTATTGAAATTAATTATTTTTTTGGCTTAAGTACTATACATATACTCTATGAATAAATGTTTATATTTTAATATGCCTTTATTAATTTTCTTTCTTGTATGTCTGTCCGAGTGTAATTTTGTATTTGATTTAAAACTAACTAACCCGGTGAGCTAGATACTTAATATTTGGACTATCGTTCAGAAGTAGATTATAATTCATGAATCAAAAAACATGAAGAATTACGTTCACTATATGAACATTTTTATTCTCATAACCCTAAAAAGCATGAAATAATAATAAAATAAAAATAATTTTTAGTGTACCATGTTTTTATAACGGACTAAAAAGTATCAAATAATTTATCTAATTTCAAACGGTAAATTTGGGGAGCTTGCAGCAGCATTATCTTCTGCATGCGCTTCAAATTTTCTTTTTCGAAATTACAGATAAATCATTTTTATTTTATAATTGTTTTCTTTTATTCTGTTAATCTCAGATTTTCAGACATTGGATACCAGACATCGTAATTTTATAAATTAAATAAATATTATAAATAATATTATTATTTGCTTTCTAATTAATAACAAATGTCTCTACATTGAGATGATATTACCTATAGCAATCACCTATTCTACAGTTGTTTATTAATCAGGTATAGGTCAAAACATTTGTATGTATGTTTTTACTACCTTGGACTGATTTGTCCAAATTTGGTATTAAATTTTTTAACTTGCAACTAGATTTACAATTTTTGAAGGATACTTTATACATTTCTATAAATAATATATTCTAAATATACATTAAATATTAATCGCAACATACATTTTGAATCATGTTTTTTTATTTTGCGTATATATTTTTACAAAAGTGAATCAACACAGAGAAAAAAAATTTTGTAATATTTTTCTTGAATATTTTCTTTATATTTGACGGTCTCGTTTTTTTATAAATATCGCTGCTTATTTTTATGCCATTTGAAATATCAAAAAAAGCAAATACTTGAGAAAAATGGTCTAGAAAACTTTTTTTTTTGTAATATTTTTAATTTTTGAGAATACACAAGCCTCGTGATGGATAGATTTTTTTAAATTTTGTATTCTGCGATCCATTAAAGCTGAATTTAAGTATTTCAAAATCAAAATCTGAAAATCAGATTTCAACATGCTTTCAACATAACATCTTTAGTTCTCTGACGATAAAATATTTTTGAAAATTGTTTAAAAAATAGTAATCAATATTGAAATAGTATGCGTAAAACTTTTAAGGAGTGTTTTTACAATAATTATGAACAATTAAAAAATGATAAAATTTTAAAAAATTGAAAACGCACTATGACGTAATAATGTTAAAATAATTTCAACGTTTTCGTGATTTTATTATAATCATAATATCACTTGTGTTTCAATATACAATATTGATGACATCATACGTGGATGCCAGCCATGATTTTATACTTTCGAAACACAGACAACTTCAACGTGTAACGTAATAATGTTGAACTTAAGTCCGGGAACTATTAAGGAGTGCTCCATACTGAAAATTTTGTTTTTTAATTTGATATAACTTTTTCATTATAAAGAAAAAACTAAAAATAAAAATTATTTTGTTATGCAACGTGTTCTTGTTCGTAAACATAATTCATATAACAAGTGAGCCACCAAAGTATATATACTTTATAAATACTTTTAGATATTTAAGTTTTTATTTAACAATTCGTTTAAAATTAAAAGACTCTCCCGTATTACAGAGTGTAAAATGAGGGCTTAATAAAATATTTGTATGTATAGAATACATACATAGGATATAAATTAAAATTTAAAAAAATTTACTCCCTCTGCAAAGATTTTTGAAAAGCATTGTTTCATAAGTTTTACTATTTAAAGTTTAAGGTTTTTACACAAAGTTTAATGTCAAAACCTCTAGCTATCTATTTTCATAAATTTGAATTTTAATTCTCGACATATAAAATTTTTGAAAGTAAATTAATTTTTACATTCGACACATATAACATGCCAGAGAAAAGGTTGAAGCTACAAACTATAATAAAGAAATTTATAGAATCAAATAATAAGTTTATTTTCGCCTGTCCGTTCGTCCTTTATCAAGATAACTCAAAAACGAAGCTGAAAGTTTGGTGGTGTATTCTGGATCAAAAAAAATAATTAATTCGTGAATGTGCAAAATCGGTTCATTGGATCCAATAGATCCATAACTTAACTTTTTAACCATAAAAAAAAACAACAAAAGTTTAAATATAAAACATGTTTGATTTTTTAAAACAAATTACTTTTGTTTGAAACATTTTTACGTAAAATGTTTGAATTCGCCTCAATTTAAGCTCAAATTTAGATAATAAATACATATACCAGTCATCCACCATCTAATATTCATTTTTATTATAAATCACTTGTTTTTCTACTAATTCGTCAAAATTTTTGTCCAATTTAAAATTTCATGTTGAAGAATGCTTGTTTTCTATTAGTAGTTATCGTTAGTAATATTAAAGAAGAATCAAATGAATATAGGTGAAAAATTAGAACTGTTGTAAAAATGTCAAAATGAACGTTATCAGACTACCAACAGCCGAATAATAATAAAACTATTGGCGCCACTGATTGTATTCATATATTAATCGTTAATGGGATCTCACATAGCAAAACACTCGCCACACGTCAAAATTTCAAGCGAAAAGACACCTTTATAGTCCTTAAAGCGTCAGATGTGTCACTTAATTAGCAGCCCCTTATGACTTCATTCATGCCTTAAAAATTCTTTTTTTGACTTCATAAATCTGAATTATCACAAAAAAATATTTTTTTTAATAAATTAAAAAATTAGTCGTGGATACCATATCTAGGTTTGAAAGCTGATACTCTGAATTACAAATCCAATATGGGCTACCCATTTCGCCATCGCGACAATACGTTATATGTATGAAATATTTTATAATGTATTTACAAGAATAGAAAAATGTTTTTTTTTAAATATTTTTTAAAAACAAATCTGGGCTATTTCAAGGATGGCCTCTATCGAGAAAATAAACGTCTAAACGAATCAGCATTATTCGGATTCTTAATATTTAAGTTATTTTTAACACAATTCCATTGACAGGTTGCGGTGTTCGATTTTTGCAACTCAGTATCTCCAGAGCCTGCCCTAAATGGAGATAACAATACATCAATCAGCAAATTACGTAGAGAATTTAAAAACAAAAAAAGTTTCAACTCAAATAGAATTATATAATAAATTATAAATGATAATATTTTATGATAAATTAATTTTAAAATAAAAAACGAACGATACAAAATTGAAATGTCAATGTTGTGTTGGTGCCTCGTTAAAAAATCATTATTTTTAATTATTAAATAAATACAATAATTGCTTTTAGGAATTCAGTTAGATGCGCAAATAAAATGAACACATTATTTGTGTTAAAATAATAAAATAAAAAAGTAATCGGGCGTAGGTGGCAGGTGTGTTCAAAAATGAAGGTTAATAGTCATTTGTATTTTTTTTTTATGCATGAATGTGTTGTATATGAATGTTTAGATTAGAATATAATTCACTTTAATAAAATTGTTATGAAACAACAACTTAATCTAATAAAAAGACATACGACTACCATATTGTTATCTGACAGTTTATTAAACTATGATAACAGTGTTAGATTTTTAAAATATTAAAGTGTAATTTCAAACGATTAAAGTGTATATAGACTAGAGTAGAAGCCTTAAAAAATGGTAAAAAGTGGAAGAAAATTATAGTAGGATGAAACCTATTGGAAACGCAAGATAATATGATAAAAATTAAAGGAAAAATAAATTACGGGCAATCTGAGTTCGAGAAGTAGAAGGGGCTTGAGGATAAAACACGGTTTATTTCAATTTCCGGCAAAACTACAAGTCCTATGAAAAAAGTTAAATAGCAAAGTTGTAGGCAATAAAAAGATCTACAACTTTTGTACTAACACTTTTTTTACATAACCTCAAAATTTTTCGATTGGAAATTAGGGTGCTTTTTCGATATTTATTCAAAATAAGATGAAAAAATAAATATTTTAAATAAAAAAAATTACTGTGTATTTGGAAAGGTATGTTTTCGTGAAAAAAAAATTTTTTTGTTAAAGATAAAAATAAAAATTGTAGTTCTTTTTATTATCTACAACTTTGCCATTTAACTTTTTTCCATAGGACTTGTAGTTTTGCTGGAAATTCAGATAAACCGAATTTTACCCTTCAAAACTCACCCTCCTATTTCCCGAACTCAGATCACCCGTTATTTATTTTTCCTTTCATTTTTATCTTATCTTCGGTTTCCAATTTGTTTCATACCATGGTATAATATGCAGTTTCAATACTACGATCTAAGCCTACTATTAGATTATTTACACTTGACTTCTGTGCATGGCATTTTTCGTGCAGTAAAAACCGTTAATAAAACAGCCTATCTTTTTTGGTTATGTTATTTAAAAGCTTGTTGCAAGATTTATATTATATAACTTGATATTCTCGGATATCCGCAAGAAAAAATCCCTATCCATACCCATTTCTTTTCCATCGGATATTTTGCACTATAAAGTTTCATTAGGTATATGAATTTGTAAGTAAAGGTAACAATAAATTCAGTTAAATTTCATCAAAATAGTTTTTATTTCTTTAAAATTTACAAAATTACATATTTGGCAAAAAGTTAATACTTCACCCCTTTTTGTAGTGAGCTAAGGTGGTAATTCTAATAAGGTACTAATTAGTAATTACCCTATCTAAATTAAAATTCATTATTAAAATTCACTATTATTCAAATAAAAAAATTCTGCTTAGTCATATCACAAATCACAATCACATTTAAAACAAGAAGCAATCATATTTTAAGGAAATAACACATAGGACATTTTAAGTAAAGTGTAATATTCGTATCCGTATCCGCAGATCTCCATTTTTAACGTTCCGACAAGCTTTACATCTCACAACGCATTTTTATGTCATATAAATTGTGTAATGATGTTATAAATTCATAGTAAAAGTGTTAAAGTAAACGGTAATTTAGGACTATTAATAAAAACTTGTTTTGTATAAAGCATTTTTACTTTTTTTTACCTATAAACTTATAAACCGACATAATTATGGAAGTCATTAGGAATTGTCAAAATATGATGTGATTATAAGTATTACCTTTTGTAAAATGTAATAAATAAAAAAATTAAAAAAAAAAAAAAAAAAAAAAACAATTTTCCTAATTAATTCAATCATGCAATATTATTAATTATTATTATTTAAATTTATTATTATATTAAAAAAATTAAATTTTTTTCTGTAATTTATACGCTAATAAATCTTTATAATTTTTAAGTGATATCTTTTCTGTCGGCTTAATAGAAAAATACCTTTTATAATGTCTATACAGGTTTTTACTTTTAATAATCATAAATATGTTTTTCCAAACAAACATCAAAACTGCATAAAGTGGAAAATATTATTTTCAAGAATGCATATTATTTTCATTTAATATTTGTTTGTTAGGTATTGCCCAACTTAATTTGTTTGTCCTTGATAATAATGTCTGTATGCTAATTTTTATAGGTGCATGAATAATTCATTGAATGCCATAATGAATATGATGCCTTCAAAAAACAAAATAATTCTTTGCAAACTTTATATTGTCCAAGTAGGTATGTATGAAACTAAAATCAAAATTTGAAATTTATTATTATTTTTTGTTAGTTTATTAAAGCTGGTTTCAGCAAATAATGGTATTTAGCCAGAAATGTAATATTTATAAACACTTTTTGTTGAATACAAATAAAATCACTTTATTGTAAACTAAATTCATTACCAAATGTCATAATATATACAAAAAAAATTACGGGTTGCACTCCGGGAGTGCCGACAGAAGTGAAAACTTATTTTGGCGCGTTAAACATTTATTAGATGGGTACGAGGGTTATTGAGTTATTGGGTTATGAATTGTATTTTATTTATGAATTGTATTTTATTAATTATTAGAAACTTTAAAATACATTTAATATTCTTTTATAAATCATCGTTAATAATTTCGACAACTCTTGTAGCATCATCATTATCATTAAAATTATAATATAAAATAGAAACTATAGGTTCATGGTAACTAAAACAGTGCTATATGTACATGCATATATGCACACACAATAGCTGCGTCGCGTAACGGTGTCGCGAGTTCAGAGGTTTTATCTCATCTAAAAATTTTGCGTACCGCGCTAAAAGAAGTTTTCACTTAAAAAATGATCAAAGTTTCAACTTGATACTTCAGTATCTTCTCATTGCTGGAAAATCCAGCAATGTAACAACAACAGATTTTTCTTTAACTTTATTTTGATGAATATACAATAAAGTTTGGAAGCGTACCTACGTTTTTAAAGAAATGTATTATATTTTCACAAATATATAATGATTTTCAATTTGTTTTCTTGATATTAAGTATTAATTGACAACCACAAAAAACACACAACCGAAAAACAAGTAAAATAACAACCAACTGTATTAATTGTTTAGATAATCAACATATGGGTCAGTATCAATATTTGAACTATTTTTAATGATAAGCATTCATAAAATACCATGAATATGCATACCATACTGTTATAAATATAAATACAATAATAATATGAATTGCAAATATATGTGCTTTTTAGCTAAATTTGAGCTGAAACTATGGTGTACAGTTTACGAAAAATGTTTCAGATAAAAGTTGTTAAAAAAATCACTTTTTGTCTTTGAATTTTTATTCCATCTTTTATGGTTCAAAATTTTGACCATAGATCTATTGATCAATTTTTCTCATTCACTAACTTTATCTTACTTTTTACGTATAAAACTCGCCACTAAATTTCAGGACGGACGGACTTGTGGAAATGGACTAATAAGATAATTCTATGAAAACTTTTATTAAAATTTTGTTTGGGGCTTCAATATTTTCTAGCATCAAAAAACTTAAAAGTTTAAAATTAATATAATCACGCATAATATGTACCTATTATATGTGGAGTTTATTAAACACCTTAAATATGAAAATACAATGTTTATAATTTTGCATGGCCATACAGAATGAACTTAGCAATATGCCTATGAAATTGATCTCTCTATAATGACAGAGATCGCGGATATGTAGTGAATATCTGATTCTCTTCCGTAGATTTGTAGCGTTGATAACAAATACTGTCCGCATGATTGCTTGATCTATATAATTAATGTTATTTTGCAGTTGGATCGGGAACCCTTGCTCATTCTCTAATATCTATACAATTTTATGGTTTGTTGAAAAATTGGATTAACTTTTACATTTACTGTTCATTATAAAATTTGATGCATTATTTCTAAAATTTTAAAGTGATAAAATTAATATTCATTTTAACGTCGCTGTCTCATTAACATGAGTATATAACCATGGTCTGTGTTTTGAAACTAATTTTTTTACTTATTAATTAAAGACTGGCTACATCTAATTTGAAACATTTTTAAGAGATCTTACACAGATTTCTATTTCAAATTATCCTTCAATATATTCTGTAATTAACATATAGATTAAAAATTTGTTTATATATAAAATTAATTATTTTATTACGCAATATTTACTAGTAAAATATAACATAGAATTAATTAATTATATTTACATATTACAGGCTAATAGATACCATTTAATACAGTTAAATTCATATCTAACAAGTATGTTTAACGAATAATAATTCTGAATAGATTTGTAATTTTTACACGCACATTAAAAAATTATAAATATTACAACTAATTTACTTTGCTGTATAGATCAGAGTAGAAGCCTTAAAAAATGATAAAAAGTGGAAGAAAATTACAGTAGGATGAAACCTATTGGAAACGTAAGATAATATGATAAAAAAGAAAATAAAGAAGTAGGAAGGGTGAGTTTTTATTAGAAGGGTTTATTTCGATTTCCGTGAAAATTACAAGTCCTATGGGAAAAAGTTAAATGGCAAAGTTGTGTATAAAAAGATCTATAACTTTTGTATTTATACTTTTTTCAAAATGTATATTTATTCAAAATAAGGTGAAAAAATAAATATTTTAAATTAAAAAAATTACAGTGTATTTGGAACATAAAAAGATAAGTTTTCGTGGAAAAAAGAAATGTTTATGTTAATGATAAAAATAAAAAACTAAATTTTTGGTTATTTGTGGTTTCACATAAATTTTGAGGTTATTATAATACAAAAGCTGTAGATCTTTTTATTACTTACAACTTTGCTATTTAACTTTTTTCCATAGGACTTGTAGTTTTTTTCGGAAATCGAGATAAACCATTTTGCCTCCCAATTCCCGATCTCAGATCGCCCGTAAATAATTTTCCCTTCCATTTTAGTTATATTTTCATTAGAAACGCTCCAATGGGTTTCTTCATCCTACTATAATTTTTTTAATTTCAAATTTTAGTTTTTTTTTTATATGAGAATATATCTAATTTAGTCTATAGTTTATACCGGTTAGACATTAGATGATTAGGTGGAAAATTTACTTCTAACAATTAGCCTATTCGTTAATAGTTCAATATGACAACTTAAAAACTAGTTATATATTTTGTCTTCTAGTTACGGTGTACTACCAGTTAGATACAAAATATAATTAGATTTATCCTCGACCGAAAATCGAAATAAACCGTGTTTTACCCTTAAAAACTCATCCCCCCTAATTTCCGAACTCAGATCGCCCGTAATTTATTTTTATTTTCATTTTTATCATATTATCTTCCGTTTCCAATTGGTTTCATTCTACTCCAATTTTTTTTTTTTTTTTTTAATTATCTACCCTGGTATAATGTACAAATCTTTGTATAAAAAAGCATATACTTAGAATATTTTATTTTGAAAATACCTTATGAATATGGTTGATATAATCAATCATAAAACTAAACGTCAAATTAATAATTATTATGATTAACGCCAAATTAATATTATTTTTAACATCCAATCTTCACACAATATTATTGTAAAAAGTGTAATTCTCAATGAACTTTTTGCATGTAAACGTTAGCGTTATACACGCAAACTAAATTTATCAATTTTATGCAAAATAATAAATTTGCATATCTTTCTAGTGTAATATTTTTGTGACATTATTAAATATAAACCAATCAGGGAGTTTCCATTTTTTTAAATTGTAGAACTATAAATAGTGCTTAAAAATTTTAAAAGGAATAAATTTTAAAAAAGTCTTTAAAATCTTTAAAATTTAATATTTTAACATTGATTTTTAAGCTAATCATAAATGATATCACGTGGTATTTTAGATTTTTTCATGGCAATATACATTTTTAACATAAATTACAATGAGAATATGATCAAAATGTTAACAAATATTATACTGTCAAATGTATCTTTATCAAACGCATATATTTATATTTTAATATTAAATAATTTACCTTTTTTAAACCGTTAAAGACTAATTTTATGTTCATTTTGCAGAAAATGCTTGCAAACAAACAGTTGATAATGACTACATTTCTAAAAAATTACCGATATCAACTTGTTTGGTTGGCAACGTATAAGACTTACGTCGGTGAAAATTTTTTATTAGTTTTTCGGACTCCGATAATTTTCTTACATATATTTGTATATTCTTGTGAAAACTTAACGTAATACTTAATACATAAAATGGACATTAGCTTATTAAGAAACAAGTGTATATATCAACTAACAAAGTAAATTTTTTTTAGACATTCGACATATGATTGAATATCGATGTCTGAACTATTGAACAATTTTTAGCATTCATTGAATACTCTTTATATGCAGTCTATACAGCTATAAAAATGTATATTATAAAAATAGGTATGGTATTTATATATGTACTTAATAGCTAAATTTGAGCTAAAATTTTGCCAAAAATAAGCATTTTACAAGCAAAAAAAAATTCAAACAAACGTTGTGTGTTTTTTTAAAACACACAACTATAATAACGATTTTCTTTATGGTTCAAAAGTTGAGTAATGGACTGGTTTTGATCATTCACAAACGTAAATTCAGCCATTATGTCTAAAATACGTCACCAAATTTTCAACTCCATATCGCTTTTCGTTTTTAATTATCTTGATGACGGACAGACAAACGAATTGACACACGGACATGCGAAAATGGACTAAAGTTTAGTTTGTGCGGGTAATATTTTCTAACGTTACAAACTTTAGTCTAAAATTACTTCACTCTGACTTATTATGTATATGTCGAGTATAATAAGATTTAATTTAAGAGTATAATTTAATTTTAAGGTGAGAAAATTTTTAGCAAAATTAAACTGTCATAACGGCCATGAATAACTGGCTACATGTACCAAAGATAATATAAAATGCTAATGCATATACAATCTATTTTGCAAAAGAGACCAGTTTCAAACAACAAAGTTAGTCAAGCCGTTATCGAGGTTTAGTGAAACTAACGCACATCATTTCATTTATATTTATATTTATTAAATAATAACTTCTGAATTATTGACAGAACCATACATAATAGTTGTATATTGTACATAATATATTTGATTTAAATTATTGTGAGTGTATGTTATTATACGAATGGAATGTAGTGACTTCCTCTCTCACAACGATTTGATAAATAAAACCACGTAATTTCCAAGTAAATATATGTATGTCCCTGATGGCTTTAATACCTTATTTTAATATAATCAATATTTTATTGAATATATTCAAACAATTGCATTGAATTCATATTGTTGTGTTTGTAGCAGATATACACTTTTAAGTAAATTCATTTCTATGTAGGTATTTTTCCATATTTGTGGGTGGATAGACTTATATACATTATGTATTTTATTTTTAAAATTTTTTTACTATTAATAGATTATTTTGAATCATCGAATCTTTGAATTTTATTTGTTATTATGCATAATCAAACAGCTTCCTTCGTGCAATAGATCTGTGAGTTCAATGAAAAAAGAGGGATCAAAAATTATATATTTTATTTTATTTCAAATGTACATTAAAAAATATTCATTTATACTACACTGACAATAATGGACTTGTGGTGTTTGGATTTCAATTACATAAAAATTTTCTTCAGCAATAATCTAAGCTATTTTCATTTCACAATTACTATTTTTCTTCGTTGTATTCGGAATTATCATTGTTAAACAAATTCAAATCACTGCTGTAAAAGTAACATCATACTTGTAAATACAAAATTTCATCAAAATCGAATGAATAGTTTTTCGATATATCGGCATTTAATTGAAAAAAACTTATTATTTAGTATATTTATTTAAATAATTATATTTCCAGAACAGCTTATGTAAAAATTTACTGATTGAGTTAAAATTTTGCGTAAAAAAGTATATTTTTATCACATTAAATATTTTACGTCCTAAGTTCTCATTGGTAACGTGGTAAATCACGTACTTTTCCAATTTCTACAAAGTCAGATGAACGGTTTACGAGGTATCGGCATTTAATTAAACGAATTACGAATAACTTAAAAAGTAAAGTATGAGTGGAAATAAATAATTGATAGTTGAGGTACTTTTAAAATGGGCTCATATCGAACACATTTACTGTAGTTTATAAATATTCGTTCAATACTTTTGAAGTAATCTGCATTTATCTGATGAGTGTCACAGACCGTCAGACCATAAGACAGAGGGACAAGAAATGAAAGTTGTTCTGAAAGTTCATTCGATAAATTACACTCGCAAATAATATGATTATTAAAAATCAACAATCAGGGGCTACAAGCAGGGACTAAGAGAATAATATACATAAAAAAATTATAAAAAATCTTTATTTATGATTACCGTAGAGTTTGATAACTAAATTAGGATAAGGCAATTTATAATATTCTTTAATTTTTTTAAGCATAATGCTACACGCTTGGGACTTACCTCGAGAAATAACTTTATGAATTTAAGTGATTCATAAAACCAAATTAGAAATATCTACCGATAATTTCCTTACCAATTGATTCATTAATATTAATGTTTCACAAGAGAAGCTCATCTTTTTTCCTAAGACAAAACTTCAGCTCTCAGTTATTTGCCTGCATTTTCAAAACTAGTTTATTATTCTTTTTTTAACCGACGGAAAAACATGATTCTCAACTCGACACGTGAATTTATATATTTTTAATGTATCGTGACGCATAACTTTTTAAAGAGTTTAGTCCTATTTTGATAATAATTTTTTTTATTGGAAAGGGTGTACCCCGAAATTTGTCCCATATAAATTTGGAAAAAATATGGTTGATTTATTGTTCACCTACAGAGTTTAAAGCTGAGTTGTGTAAAAAATGAAGCATGTAGTAATAAATAAATTATAGTCACAAAAAAATATAAAATAAAAACTTTTTAACCCGTGGGATACCCGCTAGTGCGAATTTAACCAACAGCTTCGCGGCGAAACAAGAAGTAATATGAGGACAAAATATTAAGTTTGGTAAAGTTAATTTGGTGAATAAAGCATTCGATACGATATTACACACACACACAAACACACAGACCAATTTCTTGAACCTACTTTTTTGGATTCAGGGAACCACAAAACATTTATTTCCGGTTAAAACGCCATATCGAAATTTTGACAAGATTACAATACTCCCAATACTTTAGTAGTAGTAAAAGAAAGTTAAAAATGAATATAATAATAGAAATATTTTAAATCCTTTCCCATGTACCTGATATTGGATTATAGACGATTAATATACGAATTTCGATGAAGTTGAAAATTGATTTGTTCTTAATATTTTAAAGTTATAATACATACAGTGTGTCTACTTAAGTTAGCTCCATATGGAAAACTTTTTTTATTTAAAGGTTTACGAAAAAAAATATTATTCTTTATATAAATCTCTGCTTTCGTAAATATTAACATTAATTAAAATCAAATATACAGAGTCTTCACAAATTGTAAAATTTCGAATGGAATACTCCCATTTTTAATTAAATTTTGCAAATCAAACTTATAAAACACGTTATCGATTATCCTAATTAACCAGTCATCGTACTGTTTCAACCAGTCATCAAATATTTATTTACGGATTTGACACATTTAATGAATGATATGTGACAAAATAATTACTACAGAAAGTATTATCTTTCATACATTACATTATAAATACAATTATTATTGTTGACGTAAGCTATCTTCACTTCATTTTTGCCTCAAAGTATCCATCCACCGTTGTGTTCCATTCATGTAATTGTTCTTTTACAAAATTCTTTAACTTCATATCTCGGAAATAATTTCTTGAACCGTTCCCCTTATTATGATCATGATTTTTATAAATAGGATTTGCAAAATTTAATATAAAGTAGTCGAACATTCCTCCTGTCGAGCTTTTTAAAGTTGTGAACACGCTGTAAATTAGATGTTAAAAGTGATTAGCTAAATGTTAATATTTTCGAAAATAAAGATATTTATTAAAAAATAATTTTTTTTCGTAAACCTTATAATTAAAGTTGTCCATATGGAGCCAACTCAAATGGGCATACTGTATGTTCAGGGATTATTAACCATTCCTGTAACATATACACTATTATCCACTATGAATATAAATATAATTTTATATTATCTTCATATTTACACACTGTGAAATAAGTTTTGATAAAATGTAAGCAGCTTAAAATTGGTCAAAGATATGGACGGTTAATTCATTTACTTTATAAAACAAAGAAATCCAACATTCGTTGAAAAATCAAAGGATTCTACTTTGGTATGAATTTTAAACTAACTATGTGGTAAATAAACTTGGGTATAAATTTTATAAATTTGAATCAAACGAAATCCAAAATTAAATTACCAACTCTAGGAAATGGACACAAAATTTAAAAAAGCTAAAATACAGATTATCTTAAAATTATTTTTCGATTTTTTTGTAAGAAATTTTTTTATTGAAAGTCGATGTTATGTAAATACATATGTGCCATCATTGTCCTTATGACATTTGTCGGGTAATTCTGAATATATGGTGGGTGTATGAAAACTAAAACTTCCATTAACTTTGGTACTGGAAGAAAATATATTGTTTCGACTCTGCATTGATACGTCAATCAGTAAGTCAGTTTATATAAGCAAGAATATTGCACATCGGTCAAATTTCGTAAATGTGTCATGTGTATACCTATAAAACTTCATAGTTGATATGAATACCTAAAGTTTTGTCATAAACATTTATTCATTATTTGATTTATTATGTTAATTAGCTTTCTTCTCAATTTCTTCATCCGTTCATTGCATTTTTATTGATATACAGCTTCATTACATAGTAGTACTACCATTAATATTGAGTACAGATCTTCTTGCACTTAGCAAACAATAGTAATGATCACTGTATACCTATGTAAATATAAATGGTAGCAAATGGTTTTATAATGACTCAAGACCTCAACCTCGAGAAATTCAGATTCAGTATTTCATTGAAGAAAGCATTTTAAGAGATGGCTTCTTAGTTTACCCCCCACAAACAATCAAGTAAAAATTGTTAAAGAACAAAAAAGAACACCCTCAAAAAAATTAACTAAAAAATGAAAAATAATTTGCAATTTTTTCTTTGTAACCAATTACCTTCCTCAGTCGATGCGAACCAATTACTTTTTTTAAAAAAAAAAAAAAGGTGGGCAGAGACATCCAAAGGTAATTGGTCACAAGGAAAAATTTTGTTTTGTATAAAAATTTTTAGTTTTTACTTTCGAGTGTTGTGTACAACCACGAAACATTTTTCATTTGGATGAAAGTTAATCATTAAATTGGTTTTGATACTAGTATCCCATTTGAATCATCCTGGTTTCCTTATTATGGTACCGCCCATAGGATATCTCCTTTCTAACAAAAAAAGAATCACCAAAATCGATTCAAGTTATCGAAGAACAAACATGTCACTAACAATTGTTTTTGCTCCTTCTCACCCCTTAGGTCTGGGCGAAATTGAAATGGTCTAAAGCTGGCACCAGCATTCGAATAAAAAATGTAACATTAAAATCGGTTCACCCAGTCGAAAGCTCTGAGGTGACAAACATAAATAAAAAAAATACAGTAGAATTGAGAACCTCCTTTTTTGAAGTAGGTTAATAAACAAATCTTTGTCAAAACTGTTCTAGAAGTGAGCCTTTGAGCCTTATAACTGGAAATGAAAAAGTATGTACCCTAATCAATAAATCAAAATTTGAATTACCATTTTTAAATTTTCATTGACATTATCAAGATCATTTGTTCAAAATACCAAGTTATTTGAATCAGCTATTTATACTTACATTGATGTATGCATATATTAGAATTTAAACTTCTTCTTCACTCCTTTGGGTATTCAACTTAAAATATAGCTATATATAGTTCTCACCTACTGTTCAAAGATAAAGCTTTCTAACTTGGCGACTTCGACCGTACCTTGATGCTTATTTCATAATTCGAACCCCTTATAACCCTGTTTGAGGTTTAATTAAAAATATTCTTACAAAGTACACGCTTGTGTTGTAACAGGATTCTTTGTTCAAAATTTCAAGGTTTAGTAAGCGGCTTGAACTGGATGTTGATAAAAATTTAACAATTTGAACTCCCTCTTAACGTCTATATAAGAGTAAATATTGTACGTTCATTTCCTTTTTTGCAATTATGTTTTTTTATGTCAATAATTAAAAGTAGTACATCCATTGATACCAAACCAATATGTGGGATATTTTAACAATTAGCCTTGATATGTTCAGTTGCTTAAATATAATTTCAAAAAATAATTCAAAAACAAAAATCTAAGCGAGCCAGTAGCATCTTTAGAGTAACATCTGAAATCTTGCGTTATTATTAATCAAAATTAACATTTTATTCTAAAATAAAATAAATAATTAAAAAAATTAAAGACACAAAAATTCGAATCAAAATTAAAACAGAATTAAAACAAAGCAAACTCTTCTTCGGTTTCAGAGGCTTAAATATTATGGGCTGGGAGTCTAAATTTAATTCTTGCATTAAGTTGAGTTGCAAGCGGAACCCATTTTTTTTCTTTCGGTTTATAATTTGCAATTGCTCATAGTAAATTCTGTTAAACCGAAGTAGAATTTACTTTATTTATGGATTATTCTCAATATTGGTTTGGTCTTCCTCGTTTGGTTTTCTTGACTTTAATTAATTTTCTGTTTTGCAGTTTGGTCTTTATTTTTTAAATAATTTATTTTATTTTTTACTTTTTAGTGTTCCCGCACACTCTTAAGAACAAAGTATATTGATTTAACCTACATAAATATTATTGCAATAACTTTTTCATTTCCATTATTTTGATAACGTACTTGATATGTTTTGTTAATTTATTTTATTAACGTATTACTATTTCGCCGTCGTAAAAATCCGTCATTATGTTTTTCAAACACCTATCCAAAGCTTAGCTTTTTAAACCGAGTATAACCATACCTTAACTGGCGAAATCCATCTAGCCGTTTGGAAGATACGAGAGACTAAATAAATATGCATACATACAAACAAGATACACCCGAAAAACAGAACCTTCCTTGGCAGTCTGTAAAAATGACTCAGATAGGATTTGTATTTTTTTTTTTAATGTGTCTATGGGTGTGGATGTGTGAGTGAGTGTGTGTGTTTGTGGGTGGGTGTACTCACAAAGTAAAAACATTCTATTTAATAAAATTCGTAATTCAAATTTTTCAAATATCGCGAGATATTCTTACGCCCGTTCCTTAAAAATTAAAACTTCATCACTCTCGTTTCATGAAATCACTCTCATATCGAGCGAAATGATGTTACACATAAAAATGTGTGCCATTGAAACATTTTGTATGAATGTAATTAGCTACCATCCTAAAACAAAACACACGGTATAAAAGTATTTAAAATACATACTTTGTACTTACACATATGTGTCAGGTAACTTTAATCTCTTAATTCTGTTTATATAATATAATTATTTATATAAATAGAAATTGAAAAACCAAGTATAATTTACATAGATGTTCGCATCATCATCATGATCATATTATTATTATTATACACGTAGGTATTATCTCTAAAATAAATGTTTATCATATTTTAGCTTAATATCTTCATAAATTTGTTTCTAAATACTTTTACTAGTAGTGTTCGTTCATGTTCATCATCAACACACCAAACTAATATTTTACTTTACAAATATTTATAATATTTATTTTTAATATCTTTAATAGACATTCGCAGAATTCTTTACTTTTTTTTAAATTATCCACTTAGGAATTTAAAAATCAAAATAATCATAAAATTATATGTTTCTATTACAGACCAGAAGTAAATTAAAAATGGTTTCTTTACTCTTTCAAATTTGTGTTATTTTTACTCGACTATGCAAAAGGGTGGGCTATGTTTTTAGCAGCTTAAGTACTGAACCGAATTTGATGAATAATTAGGTGTAAATCAATTCGATATTACAGTCCGGGTGTTATAGGCTATATTTAATAAGAACAAAATCAATATCGTATAAGCAAGTTAAGATGTCGATAGAAGACAAATTTTATTTAAAATCAAAGACTTTGCTTTATAAAAATTGAAAATTTTAAGATCATGGTAAAAGAGATTATCATAAAATTATATTCATACCTCAAAATATGTCTTATAATTAAATTTTCTCGTATCGATCGATAGCTAGCCACTGTTTGAATCAAATGTTATGGATTTCATAAAAATAGGAAGACGCATAATGGATGCTTTGTATGTCTATCAAATAGTTGGAAAATTAAGAGACAGAGTTATATACAAAATATTATTACTAGTTTTGTTTACAAAGTTGAAATTTACCAAACAAATTTGTATTCATATAAATATTTTAAAATATATAAAGAACTTTTTATTGTTAAATATCCAGTTTGTGCAAAGTTGAGATTAATAAAAACATTTTTTTAAACTGATTAGGTGTTTAAATTACAAGTAATATTTTTTTGAATAAATTTCGATTTTTTGCCTCGAAATTGGGGCAAGAGTTCTCATTAATAATCATAAAATTAATAGTTTTTGTGTAAGTCTCTGGTACTTATGGCGTTGACAGGCACCAAGCCGATCACAAGCGTTTTACCGCAAATCGCTGTAGATGAAAGGCCCATTTATCTTTTAATGGGCTGGATTTATTTTCATTGTATCTTAACTTACTTTAAAATAATAATAGTCTAATCTACTCAGTAAAAGATATCTCATACGCTCGCACGTTAAATTATATAGATACTTTTATATCATACTCCCGCATGTTATATCGTATAAATGCTGTTATATTTTCTGTTGTTTGATTGAGTTTGAAATCACAACGATACTAAAGATGTTTTACTCCAATAAAAATTAAAAGTATTTAAATTAAGAGTATTTTATAATAAAATTATTGAGAAGTAAAATTATTTTATACATACAAAAGTAAATTTATTATACCTGACGTTATATTCATAAGCATAATTGTAAGTATAATTGTAATATATGAGTTGATAAATAATAGGCAAACAAATAGAAACCTTATTTACCATTGTTCAATATTTATGGAAAAAATTAAAATCACAAAATAAATTGGTTAGGTTTTCATTTCATTAATAGCAATACTTAACAAACTGTACCTCAATGAAACACAATCAATCTATTATTAAAAACAGAAACCAAAGCATTTTACATATTTTTGTATTACAATTTTATGCTTCCAATT
This sequence comes from Chrysopa pallens, assembly GCA_020423425.1. NCBI lineage: Eukaryota > Metazoa > Arthropoda > Insecta > Neuroptera > Chrysopidae > Chrysopa > Chrysopa pallens. Next base: position 9,672,541 of record CM035594.1, on the reverse strand, counting down.
CGTTACTATTTTTGTAAATTACATCAAAGTATCTTCAAATCAGCAGGGTAATGAGCAAATTAGCAACCCATAATTCCTGTTGTATATTAAATTTAGAAATTGAAAAATTTTGAAGAAATGTGTGAAATCTTCCCACTGATCAATTTACTTAATGTTGGTGTTGAGTATATAATTATTGGTAATTCTAGCAACTTGGTAAGCATAGTATTTGGCTCAAAATATTTTTAAGCCTGTTTTCTGAAATATTATTGAGAAAATGAACAATGAAAGCTTATGATTTCCTTATTTAAATGAGTCTCTAGTTTCATTATTTAAATTAAAAACAATTATTTAATTTTTATTGGCTAAATTTTAAAACTTTAAAGCAAAGTAATATAGATCTTGACAACCTTTTTTTTGTAATACTTTAATTGAAACTTCGTCTTTACCTGTCGAAAATTGAACAGAAAAGCTTATAATAAAAATAAAAAAACAATAATGACGATATGAATAATGATATGAATGACGTCATAAATATTATATTCATAGTGATTCTTCTTTCTGTAGTACAGTGATGGAAAATAATGTTTACGTGATTACAATTTTTTCGTTTTTGAATCAATTTTCAATTTAATTTTCGAATTATATTATGGTATTGAGTCTTATTTCACATTATAGAATGAAATATGGCAAATTTAGTATCAATCAAATACCGAATCCTAACTTTCTCTAAACTAAATTGTTGTGAGGTTTCTATGAATACTGCTGAAAAGAATTTATGTGTAATGTGATGTAACACATAAATATTACTAATTACGCCCCTGATTGTCATCAACTAAATACTTACGATTATTTGTTCATTAAGACATCTTGTACGTGACTTCATTACAAAACTTTTATGAACATTTATTAAGAAATTATGTCTTTCAATTGTTTCTTACGTTTTATATACAATCTGCAGCTTCCTTTTTTGAAATCAAATTTTCATTAAACTTTGTCGTTTGGTATTCCATCTAATAGGGTATTTGACACACAATTTGAAATATTCTAAAAATTGTTGTGATTTTAATAAAATGTAGTCATAAAAGTATAATGTTTTTATTTTTACATTAAGTATATTTTCCGTAAAAAAAAAAATTTAATAAAAAGTCATTTTTTTCGAAAATTTCTGTGATTGGAGGAAAGCTTTAAGTCTGTGTAAGATGTTTGATATTTTATTAAAGTTTAATTATATGAATAAAATAATAATACAAATATTTAGATAATATCCACTTTTTTTATTATTAAAATTTACAAAAAAGTATTGTATCAATATATTGTTTGGTTTACTATCACCATTTTCAAATAATGAATTCTATTTTTTCAACATCTGTGTTTATATACAAAAATTTTTTGTTGTTTTTAAAATTTTAAGTAAAAAGTTAAAAAAAAAAAAAAAAAAAATAAGTTAAAAAATAAAGCTTAGCTCTTAAATGAGCAGGCGGATCTCAATTTTTCGTCATTGTTTTTAGCCATCAATTGAAATCCATAAAATGTTAAATTTAGTTTTCTGTGATATTTTGTGTTGATAATTCATTTTTAATGTTTCGTGTTTTTATCATAATTTAAAAATTTTTTGTTTGGTTTCTTCTTAATATGATAAATTTAAACCGTTTTGTGGTTTTATTATAATTTTATTTTAAATGTTTTGAATGTGCTTCTGATATGTATAACATCGATTTATTCGGAAGTAATTTTAATACGATTATAATTAGAACTAATTTTTAATAATGTTTGTTTGTTTTTATATCTTGATATTGTCAAGTGTATGATTAATAATTCATTTACTTTAAATATTATTTTATAAATGTTTTAACGGTAATTTCAAAAAACCACAACAAATTTTTGGTATAAAACACAGTTGTTGAAAAAATAAAATGCATTGTTTGAAAATTGTTATTATTTAGTTACAATATTTTTTTTTAGATTTTAATAATGAAAAAAAGTTGAAATTAAAAATTTGTATTTTTATTTTATTGATATGTCTTTCCACAAATTAACGCTTAATTCAATTATTAGTTTAATTAGTTGGGTCACACATATTTTAAGTTTTAGTTTTATAGTTTTAACAAGTTTATTGCTTTGCTTTAATAGTAGAGACATATTTTTAAAACAGGCAGCGGTAACTTACTTATAGAAAATATACTTACGGTTTATTTAAGTCGGATTTTAATGAACGGAATTCAAAACCGTGAAATGATACCGTAAATAACAATATATAACTTACAATATATAAACGTATAACTTTAAATTTCATTTAAGGAAGTACGAGCACCAAGGCAACTTTTGATAAAAGGCTTGATTTTTTTTTAATACAAAGTTTAAATATGTCTAAACAAATTCCAAAAATTTGAAGGAGATTGCCCGATCATTTAAATAAATAATTAACTTTAAAGTTGAGCAATTTAACATTGGTCTTATGGGGTAACCTTCAAACATTGATACATTTCTGTATTTTTCTCGTAAAACTGTCGGTGAATATTTTTAAAAAACTTATGGATGAAAGTAAATATATTAGTGATAAATTTAATTCAAAAACATTTACACTTGCCCGACTAATTAAAGTGTATTAATTAAAAGAATAATAAATGCCGCCACTAGCCAATGTTAAATGTATATCTATATATTGAAAAAAATCATATGGTTACTGCGTTCCCCTTACCGCGCTAGAGTCGATACCTATCCTCACCCCGCCTGGCGCTCGTACTTCCTTAATTTGATGGTAAAATGATTATTTTAATAGTTATAGTTTATAAAGCTTCCTTCTAGTTTATAAGGAAAATCGCAATTGTTTCAAACAACAGAACTTAAAACATTGCTTGCTTTCACTCAACACGATTTTTGAGTTATATGTGTATTTTAGAGAATATATTATATTGAAAAAATAGCCGAATAGGTCGAATTGCAAATATTAACAAAATATTTGTTGTCTTATTACCTTAGACGGCGATTAAGACGTACATGAAAAAGTCCTCATAAAAATCTTGCGGGAAGAAAAAAAAAGGATGGTTCTATGCAAATTGCTTGATCATACTGTGGAACTTAAACCAAATGCAAATTATTGATGTTACAATTTTTATTATTTTATTGAAAAATTTTAAGTAACATTATTTGTTCTTACCAATTTCATAAACATTTTCTTTTGTCTAATAATTGGTAGATAGAAATATTGTAAATATTCAAAATGTTGTTAATATTTATTTAAAATGTTTTTATGTAGTTTGTTGTACTGATCGGGTAGATTAGTTTGTCGATCTACAAGTTGCTCCCACATATAAAACTACCATTCGAATGAGTAATCGACACCATCATAATAAAATATACACTACTAATACTATATGCACTCACAACAAACGATGGATGAATGGCTAAAACGCTGCGACCCCGCAATCACATCGCATCAAAACAACTGTACTCACCGTATGGTACCAATTGCATATCCCCTTAACATATTCAATTTATTTTTGTAGCAAAACATCTAAACTAAATCAATTTCTTAAAAATGTGTATTTGTATAAATAACTCTCGAGTTTCATTTGACTTAGATGTATTTTCAGAGGCGGATTTATGCTATGTGCCGCCCTACGCCCGATCCAATTTGCTATAAAAAAATGATTTTAAAAATATTAAATTTTACATTATTATTCAAAATCAAATATTTAGTTAAATTTTGTTTGTAATCATAAAATTATGACAAGCGGTATCGCAAGTACAAAAAAAATTTATGACAAGCGGTATCAATTTTTCTTGTTAAAATTAAATTACTTATTTTTATAATTAATAAGAAAATATTGCGATATTCTCAACAAATCTTTCATTCTTCTTTGCATTTTTGTTTCCAAAAATTTTAAGATATCCAAATTTTGCCGCCCTTTAAATAGTGCCACCCGGGCTTTATAAGCGCCACTGTATATTTTATTTAGACTATTTAACTATTCCCAAGTATTCTTTTCCAAACAGCATTAATAGGCTATTTGACAACATTAAAAATATACAAGAAAATATGGCCATCCTATAAGATAATAGACAAAAAAACATATTTCACTTTTTTTATCTCAATTATATTTAATTTTTACAAATTATACAAAATAAAATATAATAATTTTTATACTTTATCGGAAATGCCCTGTGATTGGTAACAGTTGTAGTGACGTAACTAGCTAGTAAACTATAGAAAATATTACCGTACGTCTCTGATAATAAACAAGATTGCTATGACAGATACTGTACTGTTTTGCTGTGGTATGAATTAGAATAACACTAGCGTGGTACGTCACACGTACCACGTGACAAACGTCATTACAGAACGAACTTTTATGCGCTTTTTTGAAAATTTAAACATTGATTATCATTGGTAATAGTGTAATTTTCCCGAGAAAAACAATATAATGTGCCTATTATGTAATAAAGAATTATTTAAAATGCTTTCCAAAAATTAATCAAATAGCCTATTTTATTAGCGTACTGTAGTTAGAACAAACTTAAAGATTAAAAATTAATGATATGGATGCTCTCCGCTATAGATGGGTACGTCTGGTAGTCGGAGTTTTAATCCTATTTTTTTATTATAACAAATTATTTCTAGTAATTATTTACATATATACTGGAATATACTTAATGAGGTATATGTAATGAATGGCCACATGGTACTATGATACATGATAATAATATCTCATACATCTTTCTTTGGTTTTAATACTTCTTCTATATGTGTGTATCCAATGAACATAAGAAACTAACAAACCAGATAGAACAGGAAATGTTTGCGTTGGTATTCGAAAAATATTATAGTATTTTAGATCTTAGATTTGGCATCTAAAAAGATTCTTCGTTTTATTTTTCTTATAAAATTTTTCTTCTACTATTTATCTACTTCTATATATTTCTACTATATTTTTCTATTTTTCAAGAATTATACTTTTGAAGAAATTAAGTTCTAAAGAAATATACCTTACAACAATTGAATTTTTATGATTATACTATAAAATAAACTGCACAATCATTTTACTTCCATTATTTAAATCATTCTTTCTACTTCAAAATAAAAAAATGATTACACTTGACCAGGACTTATACCAAAATTTAATTGACTCCGATATTTTATAGAGTTTCAACCTGTAAACTAAAATTAATATACTGTACTATATTCTTTGTATGTCGAGTATAATAAAGAAAAACTAACTGACTGACCTGTCAACGAAGAGGTGAATCCATCGGTTTTAGTACTTGCATGAAGATTATTTATATAACTAAAATGTGCATCAGAAGGGATATTTAAAAATTAATGCTCTAAGGAGGTGAATAAAAAACTGCAAATGCTTTAAAATACAAGTAATGAAAAATGTGACTAAAGAATTTAGGAAAATTTATTGCATAAAAAAGGCGGTAAAATAGTATTTGAAAAATAAATCACTTGAAGGTGTCATGCATAATAAACACATAAATTTTAATTCTTACCTTGAACTTCGTAAAAAGTCTAAATTCTATATGTATTTTCACAGCAAAACCAAAGTAGAAAAAACAAATTTTATTTCTCGTAATTCCAGACATTATTGATTATTCAAACCCACAAAAATAAAAACCTCAGCTGTATTTAAATCAGGGTAAAAGCCTTTAAATATGGTAAAAGGTAGTAGGATGAAAATTATAGTAGGATGAAACCCATTGTAAACGGAAGAGAATATAACAAATGAAAGGAAAAATAATTTACGGGTGATCTAAGGTCGGGATGTGGAAGGAGGTGATTTTTTAAGTGTAAAACACAGTTTATCTCGATTTTCGGCAAAGCTACAAGGTCTATGGCAAAGTTGTAGGTAAATAAAAGATCTATAACTTTTGTATTCACACTTTTTTCACATCAAAATTTTACGATTGAAAATTAGGGTGTTTTTTCGATATTTATTCAAAATAAGGTGAAAAAATAAATAATTTAAATCAAAAAAATTACAGTTATTATTTGGAACATAAAAAGGTAAGGTTTTACAAAATTTCGTGAAAATTTTTTTTTTACATATAGAAATAAATAGGTTATTTCAATTTTTCACATAAATTTCGAGGCTATATGAAAAAAGTGTAAATATAAAAGTTGTAGATCTTTTTATTATCTACAACTTTGTATTTTAACTGTTTACGATAGGTCTTGTAGTATTGCCGAGATAAACCATGTTTTACTCTTAAAAACTCACCCCTTTCCAGATCACCAGTAAATTATTTTTCCTTTAATTTTTCTCTTCCGTTTTCTATGAGTTTCATCCTACTATAATTTTTTTGGTTTTAAAAATTATCTCCACCCTGATCTGACTATGATAGTATACATTTGGAATTAAAATTTACCCATGAATATTTTCGAAGATTAAGTGCCAATACAACATAGTTTAATGAATATATATTCTTATTCATAGTTATATACATCCACACATTATAATTCAAGAGAAATAAGTACTCCTATAAGAACTACTGTATATCCATCGAATGCATGCACGTGTGTTTGTCTATAAAGTGGTAACAGAAATGTATATTATTGCATTCATCTTAAAACGCATATAGATTTAATACATGATCAGTTTAGCAGCAAAGCGCTTAGTTCTACTACATCAAATTATACTTACTACATTGGTTTTGTTTTAAATTGAGACAGTTGACAAAGTATATTAATAAAAATTGTATTTTTGTGTCAAAATCATATTTTTTTGTAAATAATAATTTGTTTATTGGTGTTGATATTATGTTGTCAGTGATATTTGTTTGTTCATTTTGTTGTGAATGTTTGAATAATAAATATATTTATTATATGTATAATTTAATTAATTAATTTAATTTTTTTTTTTTTTTTTTATTCTGTGTGATACGATTGTTATTATTATTTGTTATATGATGAATAAGTGTTGTATTTTATTAAAGTTTATTATTGATTAAGATTAATATTATAAAACTAATTGAATTTATTTGTTCATTTAATTTCAAGTTTTTGTATTAATTAATTGTTTATTACAAAGAGTGGTTTCAAAAAATATGGTTAAATATTTAGACGAATTAAAGGTATTTATAATTTATAATTATTTATTTACAACAACTTTTTTTTTATTTTAAGAATTTTATAACTCTACAGTTTTGATTCTTTAAATGATTATCTTATTATGAGCTATTTACAGGCTTTGTATAACTAATTTGTTCATATTTTTGGATTAAATCATTCAACCAAAATTACAAATAGTCGAATTTACGGTTTCATTTGTGTATAATATTTATGTTGATATTTTGGCAAAAATTTATAGAATTATTTTAGACGTTGTGATGGAAGCGACTGAAAGAAACCATGAACTTTATGAAAGTATTTTGTGAGAACTAAATTGATTTGAAAATCTAAGCTTTTATTTAAATGATCTAAAAACACACAAAAAAAATTTTTTCTTGAAATATCATATTTTACTATTTTTTTAAGGTTTATAGGATAGGAAATAGAAGAATAGTCAAAGGTACAAGACCTTTCTTGAAACATTTTCTTAGAACTTCTTTTAATTGTCATTATTTTACCTCAAAATCAGCTTATTTCATATATTTCACTAATGTGAATATTGTAATCAGTTGAAATTATTTTGAACGTAAATATTCCTGAAATTTATAGAAAAATAGCCGGATAAACCTTGTTGGAATCCAACAGCCTAAACTTATCTGATTCATCAATATTATTGCAGGCGCGGATCTTGATTTACAATTTGGAACGGGGTAGATTCGACGGGGAATACATGAAAGTTAATTAAAAATTACAAATAACATATTTTCTTATGATATTTGTTAATACATATATGATTGTTAATTATTATATACATGATTATACAAAATTTCAAATCTCTCTAAATTTTGAATAGTAAATCAAAATCACGTGTAAATTATTTTGTAAATAGGTACATTTTTAAATTGCAACGTTTCGTCTATATTATTTATTTAGACTTTTTCAAGATAAAAAAAAATGCAATAGAATTGCAAAGAATGACTTTTTCAAATAATCAAAGAAACTTGTTTGGCATCATTAAAAAACCAATTTTTAATTGCATTCAAATAATTAATTACAATAAAATAATAAAAGGACTGGAGAAGGATAGTCAACACAGTCAATAAAGCTCAAATTAAATTTGAAAAATTAATTAAATAAATATATTTTTTCTTTTACATTATGTGTAACATATATCATAACAACTTCAAGCTTTAACCTGTGAATTTTGTGTAACGGTAATGCGTGTGCATCTTAAAATTTCACTCTCATCCTTTTTTCAAAACGCGCCTAAAGAAGTATAACTTCAATAAAAAATGTAAATAAAAACAAAAATAATTTTTACTAACAAAATAATTTCAAATTCTCGTGAGTTTAATTTTAATTTGCTTTTAATTATTATTAGTTAGTAGAATATTTGTTTATGATCTATTGATAAAGATTAATTGAACAATAAAAATTGTTCTGAAGTAATTAATTATCAAGAACTCTGAATTTCATTCCTATCATTCTTATAAAATTTCTGTAATTGGGCTTTTGAAGAAAAAAAAACGTATTTTTTTCAATGAATTATTTTATATAATAATATACAATATTGATAGAAGGTGCTAAAAAATTGTTTTTTTAATTAATCATGAGCACTTTAAAAGTGGTAAAATTTACAAAACTAAAAACGCCATATGATGTAATAATGTTAAAATAATTTCAGTGTTTCCATGATTTCCTTATAAATAATTTAATAATAATAATAACAGTCCAAGATCCCTTAGCCGCTAGACCTTTATCACAAATAAAACTTGTGACAAAGGAAGTGATAGTATGCATTTTCTATATGCATATATGCTAGGTTACAAGCAGATGGGTAATTTACAAGTACAGGGTGCTACAGGTAGGTAAAAATACAAGTAACTTTTCTTATAGTCTTAGAACTGATATGTATGTAAGAGCCAAGCAATATTTTAAAAATTCATAATTCATGCTGCCAGACAATTTATGTCGGCCATAGTTTTTGCCAGACGCCTCAAAGCTCTCCGTCTTTATTTTTATGTATGATAATCAGAGAACTGTTTCAATATCGTCCATTAGCAACCAGACCAATCCTAGATGTCTAACATCCCTCCAGATACATGTTAAACTAAAATAATGATAACCTATTCTAAAACAATCTTATTTTCACGTCTACGATTAATCAATTGATTATGCATTTTTAGAATATTCTATGGCTCATACATAAAAATCCGACCTGAGATTATAAAAGCAGTGAGTTGTGCTTTTGCTTACCTACATAAGTAGTATTTATATTATTATTCTTTTTGGGGGAGCTTTAAAGCTTCTGGCAAAGGTTTTTGTCTGCAGAAAGTGGCTGTATGGATTATAAATTTTTTAAATATTATTTGGCTCATTCATAAAAATTAACTTTGAAATTATACCAAGAATGAGTTGTATTTTTACTTGCCCGTAGCATCCTGTACTTGTATGCATATAGTGAAAGTACATACTAGCACTAACTTGTTGTATATATTTTATTTATGAGAAAATAAGTAAGAACAGGCGGCTATGGGATCTTGGTCTATAATTATTATCAACATGTGACGTAATAATAAATCCGAGAACTACTAGAGTGTGCTCTGCACTGAATTTTAATTTTTTTTTTTTTTTGAAATAACTTTTTAATTATAACGAAAAAAAATAAAAATTGTTCTGTTATAAAACTAAAAATATGATCTTTCTAATTATTACAAACAAATTTTTTTTTTCAAAAGCCTATAATTGATCAAATTTCCATCTATATTTTCCATTTCCTGTACATAGATTCATCTATGCATATCAATGAATGTGCTAAACATACAAATATTAATTATCATGAAACACAAAATACATAAAACAGTTTTGAATTTAATATTATTAATAGTATATGGGTTTCATTTTACTCATTAAATATGAAAATCCTTGAATATAAGAACACTTTCAATGACATATTATCGCAAAGGTTGCAAATAATTACATACAAACTGTTATTAATGAACATAACATATGGAGATTGGTAATATTTTTAATCTACGCACTTGAAAACTTTAAACAATAGAGTACTTTTGGGTGCGTGTACTTATGTACGCGTGTCAGAAGTTATACTTCTTTGGCATCATTATAATACAATTTTTATTTATATAGAAATAATCGATTACACTAAAATAATAAAAGGACTGGAGAAACATCAGTCAATAAAGCTCAGTTTAAATTTGCAAAATTAAATAAATAAGTATATATTTTCTTACATTATGCATTTTTTAAAATATTTATTATTTTCTCAATTTAGTATTCACTTTGAACCTTGAAGATGTGAATTTTGTGTGACAGTAATGAGCGATACATCTTAAAATTTCACTCTCAACGCGCCTAAAGAAGTATAACTTCAAAAATAAATAGAAATATTCCTAATATTCTAAATTTGAGTAATAAAAATACAAGATTAATTTATCTTAAAATTCAAATTCAATATTTTATCTTTATATACAAGGCCTCCTGCTCTTTATATACGTGACCTAAAACACTAGGTTGTCATGGTGTGTCGTCATTTTGGTAAAATTATTAGATGTCTTTGTCACTTCAATCTTAAACTGTTATCTTAATTAGTAAAAAAGATTTAAATGTGTTTGGTCTCATGTGGATTTGATGTAAAGTTAATGTTTTTGTTGTGAGAGTGATTTCGTGAAAAGGGTGGTAAGTATATACTTACATACCCTCCACACACACACCCACATTGTAAAAATATTATAAATAAACAAATAAATACATTAAAAAAACAAATAAGTGAATATAACAATTATAGATGTAATTGTTTAGATACTCGACATATGATTACCTATCAATTTTTGAACTATTTTTAAACATAAGCATTCATAAAATTCTCTAAATATTCAGTCTATACAGCTTTAAAAATGTATATAATAATAATACGTATTGTAATTATATATGTACTTAATATTTAAATTTGAGCTGTGGCGAAGCAAAGTATTTTACAAAAAAAATATATCAAACAAAAGTTGTTTGTTTTCAAGAAACAAATATTTTTGGTCTTTTATGATTCAAAAGTTGGGGCCTTAATTGGCGGATTTTACTCATTCAGGAACTTAAATTCAGTCTTTATGTCTAAGATATGTCTCAAAAATAAAATCTTTGTCTTTTAGTATCTTCGAGATTTTGAGTAGAAAATAAAGTATTGGTATAAATTATTTCGCACTCTCCAGCTCGTTAATAACATTATACGAGTATATTAAAAAAAAATTTTTTTAATAGTTTATATTGAAAAGCTTATATTATTAATAAATTGATTCCGTCTTAGATATGTAATTATATGACGTGTTTATTCGTGTTTCCATAAATGCATATAAATGTGGTAGACTCGTAATAATTGTATTTTATTGGCCTATAATATAATTGCTTGCACAATAATGAATTAATTCATTTACATTTAATATAAATTCCTAATCATTATATTATTTTAGCATATATCTACTAATTACTATTAGTATCATTAGTTAACTCATTGTCATCATTATTTTTTTGTAAATAACAACTATAGAAAATGTAAATGGCACGTGGGTAGTATAAAATAAGTGCAAATTAGGTTTTTGAAAAATAAAATTTTTGAAACAATGTTAAAGATCATGTTTCAGTTTTAAAACAAAATAATTTATGTTTTTTTACCGTTTTACTTGTTATTCATAGCACTTTTGATCAAAATCTTTGAAGAATTTCTATATTACTGTTACTTTCCATTCCCCATAGTTTAATGCCATTAGTCCACACCGGTTTAAAAACTGTTTTATACACTAGCACTTCATCGTCTAATGATAATTTAGTATCTTGTCCCAAAAGCCCGTACAATTTAGAAAATTTGAAGTTTAGCTGTTTTCTCTTTAACTAAATATGATTACGCCATGGAAGACTTATTCCTAGCTGTATACCCAAATATTTCACTTCATTTGCTTCTGGAAAACTAAAGTTCATTATAACAGCCAGACAAGTTTTTTTTCTCAAAGTGAATGTTACTTACAGGTATCATCTCGTTGGATTGGATACGCCATGTATGCAACCAATGTTAAGACACATCCATGGATAATATGGCAGTATCATCTGCAAATGTAGCCGTTATGTTAGTATTGACGACTGGTAGATTCGCGCTATAAATTAGATAAAGAGTCGGACCTAGAACACTACCCTGCGATACAGCAGACTGGATAGGAAATAAATTAGAGAGTTTTTCTTGAAATTTGACTTGAAAGTATCTGTCTTCGAAGTATGATTTTAAAACGCAGTAATAAGTACATGGAACAAATTTCTTTAAATTGAACCGCAACCCAGGATGCCATACTTTATCAAGGGTTTTCTGACGTCCAGAAATGGACTCACAGTCTTTTTTTCTTGAAAGCGTTTTGTTATTACGGTGTACTTATTCCAAGGTGGAATGTTTTTCACGAAAACATAACTGATGATCGGGTTGGAACTTTAAAAATAATTTTTCAAAGAGTTTAGACATTGTTGGGAATAATCTGATAGGTCGATATGATTTGACTTTGTTAATCGGTTTTCCTGGCTTTGGAATTAGTACGATTTGTGAAATTTTCCAAAAACAGAGAAAGTATCAAAGTCTCAAGATTGCATTATATAAGCCGAACTATGATTATCCCATTTTTTGGATGCTTTATTTAAAATCCTTGTTCTTATTAGATCAAACCATGGTGTTCTTTTACGATGTAGAGATTCAATTCCCGTACGCATCTAATATAGAGAAAAAGACTCGATTGGGGGAAATAACAGTAAAGAAGCAATTATAAATTCTTTAATTTTTTTTCAATTTACATAAAAAGAAAAAAAAATTAATAGTAATAAAATACCATTTTTAAGAAATTGTGTGATTTTATTTAATAAATTTATTAAAATTAAATATTTTCACTTGTTTATCTAGGTAAGCCTATTTATATGGTTTGCAAGTAGATTATTTAAAAATTTTGAATAAATTTCTTTTCTATGTTTGTTCATTAGTCTAATTAATCTTTGACAATTATTTGTAATTATATTCAATTAAAAATGTATAATATGTATAAATTAATTAGTACTACAAATAAATAAATAAATATATATATATATATATATATATATATATTTAATTTATATTATTTGTCGTACGTGCCTATGATATGCCTACGTGTATTTTCTTAAGATAAATATTATGCCAAGATTGCTCTCTAATTATTGATATCGATTGTTATTAGAAAATTAACACAAATTTTCAATTAACCTACATATTACGAAAGTATTAGAAGATTGTTTATTCTATTATTCAATTATGTATATTCATATCAATTCAAATATTGTTCATTTTATTTTAACAACAAATGTATAAGAGTTTTTCCAGAAAGATTTATCGAAAATTCAGTGCACACTAGACACAATATCCAAACCAATTTGTTCATTGTCCTATTATCCTTCACCTTGAACAATTTGTATGTTTTTAAAAAAATATATATTTTCAAAATATGAATAATTTAATATAAATTATATTAATAATATTTATATTAATAAAATAAATATAAATCATTGAATTATTATTCAAAAATTCGATTTGATAAATCTGATTTTACGAATTTTATTATAATATTTTATTATTATGATGATAATAAAATACATAAATATATTTGAGTGAGTTAAAAATTAATTTCGATATTCAAACAAGTTAACGGATATAAACAGACACAAAATTAATATTCTGTATTCATTTGTTATAGTGCCGAACGAAAACAGGGTTCTGAAAATTATTGTATAAATAGATTTAAAAAATCAAAAACCAAAAAAAATAAAATAAAAATAAAATAAAAGATGCTTTACAACGAATAACATTTCGATAAGAAAATTATTAATTATTCATATTCAAAATATCAAAAAAATGGTTTCTAACACACAACATGTTAGAACAATATTAAATACATATTTTAACGTATAAGTGTTTACCATATTAAATAAATTACAAAAATAAAAATAAAAATATATCAAATAAAAATATACGTTATGGTATTACCATTGTAATTATCTTTCAAAAACAATAAAGAATGATAATTGATTTTATGCATTCCTAGTACTATAAAGCATACACACACAAGCAATCAGGTTGGAAAATGGATAGATTTCGATAGTCCACCTGTTATTTGGAATACAGGCACTCAAATTAGTATTATGTAATACTTTGGTACAGTTCGAATGGTACTTTCGAATGGTATAATTTTCGTTAACTTTTTTTTTTGCTAATAAATACCGAAAAAGGGATCTGAAATTTTTGTCTGTCTATTTATATATAGAGCTTATTACTCTGCCTTATTTTTCTAATAAAATTATATTTTTATTGTTTTATACTCTGACATATATAATATGTCAGAGTATATTAACTTTAGTCAAAAGCTTGTAACATTACCTAATATTGACTGCACAACCAAATTTTGGTGTAGGTGTTCATAGAAACACCTAATTAGTCCGTTTACGACTGTACATCCATTCATCCGTCATCACAATAACTCAAAAACAAAAACAAAAACAAAAAGAGAAAACGAGCTAAAATTTTGGTGACGTAGTCTAAACATAAAAAAATGAGTTTAAGTTGAATAAGTAACATCGGTCCATTGGGTTCCATGGATCCTTGACCGAACTTTAAACTATTAAAGATTTTTTGAAACAACTTTTGTTTGAAACATTTTTTCGTAAAATTTTTGAATTCTCCACAATTTTAACTTAAATTTGGCATACACATATAGGTAATAACAATACATATTATTATTTTACATATATAACTGTATAGACTGTATATTTATAGTATTTTATGAATACTAATTAAAAATAATAGAAACAATAAAATGCAATCATATCTTGAGTATCTAAACAATTAACTCTGTTAGTTGTTATTTTCACTTGTTAATTACAAAATTTAATTCATGTTAGCTGCATTTAAGACTCATTTTTCTAAATATAAACTTCATTTTTTTATATTTAGTACAAATTATATGTGATATGTCAACACTAATTAATTAGATGAGATATCAACTTTTTATTTAAATAATCAAATCTATTGTTTATGTTCACTCAACCAATGAAATTTCGATAAGAAAATTATTTATTTTTTAAATTATATAAAAAAAAAAAATTCATATTTAAAAAATACAAATATTACAAAACTTTAAGTTTAAAGGTGATTATTAACATTAGATTAAGGCTATAGAGCCACTTGATCAAGTAAAATGGTAACACATCGAAGTTTACGATCATTTTATTTGTAATTGTGGTATGGCCAAGGAAAATAAGTCAATTATTTGATTAATTCTTGTTAAAATTAGAATTTGGATGTGATACAAAATATTGCGAGTATTTATTTTTATTTTTTACAGAAATTGTTAAAGTATCAAAAATAATTTATGATACCTCTAGATATTTAAAATAAGATTTTAAACTAATTTATAAAACAATTTCGAGCCCAGAATAAATTAATAGTACTTCAGTCAACTCGAGTTTACCATGGAAAAAGACGAAGGAGGCGGGTTCGGAAATACTAGCTATTTCCATAGGAGGCGACAATAAGCCAAACAATTAATTCCAGCAAAAATCATAAAAAATTGAAATAATTTTTAATGTAAATATAATTTAAAACGAAAAACATGAGGTGCATTAGAATTGATATATCAATTGCTTAACGAATGCTGCTGTATGCGCCTCGTATTTTTCGTTTGAAATTAGAGAACTTATTTTATACTTTGTAGTCCGTATGGTACATAAATATTTGCATTTTTTTATTATTTTCTACTTTTTAGTGTTTTATTTTCAAGAAAAGAATTTGCAATTACGTTTTGAACAAGATTTCGTTCAAATAACGCACTCATTCGCACCAATTTTCAATCTGCCTATTCAATATTCGTGGCGGTATGTCGGCAATGGCCTGACGAACTTTCATTTCCAGGCATTTCAAAACTTGTGGATTGTTGACATAGATTTATTTTTTGGTGTAGGTCCAAAGAAAATAATCTTCGACCATTATTAACTTATTCCGCTTAGTTTCGTATTCTCGGGATTTTTTGTCCCACAAGGTGAACTCATGCTAAACCGATTCGGTGTTTAAGAACACGGTGCATGAAAAATTGGACTAGGACTTTGTTTATATTTTCTATACTATTAATTCTAAACGTTAATTCTAAAATTTAGTACACTCTTTGTTTGTTGAAGTTATGAGTCGCAGAACTGACTTCATTAACAAGGTTGTTAATGCTGTTATTTCACCCAACTCCAATAGGAATAACTTATTCCACAAATCTTAAATTTTATAATTGTTCCAAGCAATAACATGCTCAGAAATATTCTTTTAAATTGATAAGGTTGATAACGCAATTTCGCACATGACGTTGAATGATTCTGAGAGTTTCCCTCAACTAAATAATATACACAATTGACACCGAGGCAATTTGTAAGCTGTGTTACCTTGATCAGCCGATTAGTCGGACAAGCCGATCACTATGTATGGTTATAAATATGATTGGTTTTGTTTCTATGAAAATTTTTATAATGTTTTTTTAATTTTTTATTTTTACAGTACATCATGTACATGAAATTTTACTGATTCTAAAGAAAAAATTATTAAATATTAGTTAATAATCAAGGTTCTTATTTAAACCTCTTAAATAAATTTCATTAAGAAATTCATACAAATTAGAAGACGAATAGTCGGTCCTCATAACCGAACAGTCGCATGAGTGAGTTATTTATTTCGTTATTGTTATCCACGCGTTTATTGTTATTGTTAGATATTCTGATTCATCGCTGTTAATGATATAAGTGTATATTTCATTACAGATTTATAAAATTTATTGTTCGATTCTGTATTTCTCAATGCCAATGCTCTACTATGCGAATTTTGCCAATGAAGCAACACTTTATATACTTAAGATATATACTACTGTCTTAAATAAATATTTTTATTATTATTATCTATTAACGTTCAGGAACAATCATAAGCTGTATGATAAAATTGCAAACCTATTGATATTTTAAAAATTACAAACAAAGAAATATATGATCTACCTCCAAGAAATATGTATTGAAAAAACTATCACACTTAGTGGGAAACCTTAAACAAGATAGGCTTCATCAATAATGCAATCTTAATTTATGGAATATCGTCGTCAAATGTTTTTTTTTTTTTGGTAATGATACGATCTTAAAACAATTGTTTCAAAATAATATACATCTAAATAAATAAATTTTTAGCATTTTATTTGTGGTTTAAAAATAAAAGACTAAATAAGTATGAATAATAATTGGTAATAAATCATCATGTATTCTACGTCGAAAAGATAAAATTAACATAAACATAAATTAAATTAAAGTATCATAATGAGATCTCTCAATTCATAATACATTTTCTTTTTTTTTTTTTTTTCATTTGAAAAGCGCGTGTGTTGAATGCTTTAATAAAGGTAATCACTCTTTCTTTGTGTTGTATGTAGTGTGTTGTGTACTACCTAATTATACAATATGCAAAGTAGGCATAGATGGTATGTGTTAAAACAAATGTAAATGCAAATATTGTATATGTTTTATTTGTTTTAACGAATATTCTTGTAAAACAAAAATCATCTATTGGGTGTGTAGTACCCGGGGGATTCATACCGATTTAACGGTGTTGTTTATGGTTTCTAAAACAATAGGTTACAAATTTTTCGCATAAAAATGAGAAATTACACTCAATACCATAACTATCCGTTCTGTGAACTGTATAACCTACTCAGAATTAGATACAAAGTATATGGGTTTTGGTCTTGGTCTTGCATACTCAGTCTTGCTCAAGTACTTTGAGTGGTCTTGGGACTGCGTATACAGTCTTGCTGCGTATACTTGTATATTTGATTTGCTATATACATTTTGACTCATGTATTTTAAAACTGTTATTTTTAGCTTAATCTTGAATTTAGCCTTGGTCTTGCTTACTGGGTCTTGGTTTTGGTCCCGGTCTTGGTTGTTCGGTCTTGGCCTTGGTGAATAGATAATCGTGGTCTTGTTTTGATCTAGTTTTTTTTCAAGACCAAGACACTAGATCAATGTGTTTATCAAATTTTGTCGAAATCAAACAAGGCGTTCAAAAGTTACAACGGGACAAACATAGATAGATCCAGACAAACGAAATGTAAAAATGTTTAGTTATACCATACACCTCACTTCGCTCGGTCAACAAAATTAAATTAATCTTTTTTTTTGAAAACGAAGTTTAACATACAATATATATTCGTAAAATAAAGTCGCTTTAATTGAATAAAAATAAAAATTTAGTCCGATTCCAAATTAAAATTAAAAGTGTTGAAACACGTGTATCATAAACTTTAATGATTTATTCCTGACCTCAAAACACAATTATCATATATTGCTACAAAAGCTGTTAATATTCTAACATAAAAGTTATTACTCCACTTTAAAAAAGTTTCTATGTTCGGATGATTATTATAAATATTTTTTTCAATTGGAATTTTATTCAACTTCAAGTAATAAACTAAACAACAACTAATAAGCTTCATCTTACTTTTAGTAAATTTTTTTCAAATCAATTTTTTTTTAGTCTAAAGTTTGTATCGCTAGGAATTATTGACCGCACAATAAAAATTTTGGTATAGGTGTTTAAAAAAATAGCTAATAAGTCCATTTCCGGTTATCTGTCCATTCGTCATCACGATAACTCAAAAACAAAAAGAGATATCGAGCTGAATTTTTAGTGATGTATGCCCAATACAAAAAGTGAGTTAAAGTTTGTGTTTGAGCAAAATCGGTCCATTGGGTCCATTGGATCCTTGACCAAACTTTTAAACTATAAAAGATAGAAGAAAAATTCAAGTAAAGAAAATGATTATGTTTTTTAAACAAATAATTTTTGTTTGGATTCGCTAAAATTTAAGTTCAAATTTAGCTAATTGTCACATATTGTTAATTCCAATACATATTATTTACATGTATAACATACATAACTGAATTGACTGGATATTTATAGTATTTTATGAATGCTAATTAAAAATGGTCAAAACAATGATATTCAATTATATGCCTAGTATTAAGCATTTAACTCTTTTAATTATTATATTCACTTGTTTATTTTAGAATGTTATATAAGACTACTAAAACTTTGCCTTCTGTGTGATATATAAGAAGATATTGGATAACCATCAAAAATTTGCTTATAGCTCTATCCCTTACCCTATGAGACTGAAATTTTTTTATCAAATATTATCGAATCACTTACTAATAGGTACACACCATTGCGCATGTTTTTTTCTAGACAATCGGGTCATACATTCAGCTACCCAAAGAAATGACGGTCTCAAAGTCACGAGTTGAGTTCGAATTGAATGAAGTGTATTTTCCAACAGAAATCTTCAATTGAGGAATTGCACTATTTCAAGTTCGTCACTATTATATGTTCCCTATTATACTCATAAAATAAACAAGCAAAGTTTAATAAACGTAAGTTCGAAATTCTGTTAGTATTGAGATATTGGTTAGTAAAGATATGTTTTTTACGATGAAACACATCCCTTAGAACAAGTTTAACAATTATTTTGAACACCCAGATTACTTAGAACAAGTTTACCAATTTTATGATAATTAATATTAGAATAAAAAATAGCTTCTACGGCTTGTTCAACTCGAGTTCTAATATCTTCATCTGTAACGTCGAACGGCCTTAGATCGAAAGTCTTGATTGGCATTTAATAAAAACTTTAACCTTCAATATGTCATTAATAACAAAATTTCAGACTTGTATATAAAATATTTTGTATATTTTATTATAGAGCACACTTTAAAAAAATGCCGTAAAATTTCGAAAAGCTCTGTATTTAATGTTGGTAACATATCTTTCTTCCAAAGATTAGTGGTGAAAGCCTTAATGAATATTTATCCAGCCTACTTACGTTTCTAGTATTTTTAATCTGGAAATTTTTTCAACGCAATATTCTTCCATTATTTTGAAATTTGAGAGCAAAGTCTTAGGCTATAAATTTGAACAAGTGAGAATTTAATTTTTATTTATTTTTAAAGTAGAATTCCTTTAGTTTGCATAGCCTTGCTTCTGCGTAACGACTTTTTTTTCTAATAATGAAAAATAAAATTTCAGCTTTTCTAGAAAAAAAACTGTATATAATAATCACACACTCCAGTCGTATGTTAACGGGAAATGCCTCAAGTAATTTTATTGTTTTATTCATTTCAAATACAAACGAACTGAAGAATGTCAACCCATTTCATTCTTTGATATTTCCAATACTACATATAATTAAAACTATAAGTAGTTCCTGTGGTCAAAATTCCTGACCTGATCTTTCAAACATCTTTAATAATTAACTGTAATAATTATATAACTTTAAAATTATATTTAAATCGAATTATTTTTCTGCATAAAATTTTTATAATGCCAAAAATGTTTTATATTTTTAATGTCTTGTTATGTTTTCAATCTTTGTATTTATCTTGTCCTATTATGTTCGCGCCGGAATTTAGGTTCCGACTTTTACCTCAAATCCGACTCTGTTTTATGAGTTAATCAAATTTTGTGTTTAGTCAAAGAGAATTAAAACTATTTTTTTTGTATGTAATTATTCGTCTTTGTCTAATTGAGTGAGAATAACCTTTTCGCCTTCTGTGCAGAGGTCACTTATTAACCACTTATTAACAGTCTCTTGTGGTGTAACAATCATAGCGAACAGTACGTTCCTTGTGTATATATATTAACAGGCAGTGTGCCTAAACCTGGATAGCGTGTCCACCATTTAAAGTGTAATATAATTAATCTCTTCGCGAGGCATTTATCGTGTATAAGACAGTGTGTCTTAATTCGGATAGTGAATCCATTTATATCATAATTAGATTATTTTATGTAAAATCGTGTGTTTGTGTATTTATGAAACATCTTATTTATCACATTAATTCTTCAAACTAATTCACCATCAATATCCTAAAATTATTATCTAATTCCATCATCCTTACTACGTTGGTGAAAGGCTGCAGTTTGAAGAAAACTAATGCGGTAGGCGTTTACAAAAGGTTAGTGCAACCATATTCTTCCCTTTTACATTTTTCTGCATAAAATTAAGTAAATAGTATTTCGCCTTTGGATATTACGTCCATTGGCCTAGCCAAAACATAACATTAATTTGGTCCTTCGAGCCGGATGTGAACCTGGGAAATACGTTTTCGTGTTTTATGCAGAAAGATCTTCGAGTTCGCTAGAAAATTAGGTTAAAATCCGCGTACTCCACGTGTTAAAAATACGCGCGAAAATATTTGATAAAGTAACAACTTGTTTTTGTAAGTGGCAAAAACAAGATCTGTTTATTTTTACATACAATCAATCGTGTGCGCATGTCCGCAATGCGAGAGTGAGACAACATCACATATCTTAAGACACTGTTTTATTGAGTGAGTAAGGAGATATTATTATCTCATAATATCAAACATTTCAACGTATTCATCTCGGTGTTTATATATTGTTCGAGTATTATTACCATTTATGTCTGAAAAAACTTGTACATTGTTGAGTCATTTATACCTATTGCTTGTGTATAGGTATTGTTTTGATCACGGCATACGAAATAGATACTTACAATATTTATTTCAAATTAACTAATTTTTGTTTTCTAATATTTAATAAATACACACTATTTATTTGAGTGTAATCCCTTGCTTGTGTATATATTGGGTACTGTAAATTCAATTGTTGACAATAATGGCTGAAGCAAAATTAAAATCAAAATTAAAAGTTTTAACTTCGAAAAAGGAAACTCTTTTCAGTAGAGTACAAATATTGTTTGACAAAAGTAAAAACATTTCAGATGAGAAAGTTTTGAAAGATTTTCTTCTCAGATATTCAACTTTAAAAGAAACTTGTGATAAGTTTGAGCTTCTAGTTGATGAAATAAATTTAATAAATTTAGAATTAGATCCTGAATTTGTTCCCAATTATCAAGAATTGAATGTAGTAGATGAACTTTTTCGCCACATTAAATCCATAGCTGATTCCCTTAATGTGAAAAAATCCGAACAGGTGAATGAGTCAATGAAAAAATCCGAACAGGTGAATGAGTCAATGAAATCAATTGGGGATACAGCTTCTCCTAGGCTTCCTAAAATTTCAATTCCATCGTTTGATGGCAACCCGCTAAAATGGCCTATATTTTATGCTACTTTCAAATCATTAGTACATGAAAATAAAAAATTAGATAATATATCAAAACTACATTATTTATTGGGCAGTTTAACTCATAATGCTCTTGCGTTATGTAGTGGTGTACCACCGACCCCTGAAAATTACTTGATTATGTGGAATTCCCTAATTGATAAATATCAGGATTCTCGACAAATCGCTTTTATGTATTTGGACCAAATATTGAAATTTAAACCATTTTCAGTGGAAAATGGTCAAAATTTAAATTTATTCATAGAGAAATTTGATAGTGCAGTTTCCGCTTTAAGAGAAGTAAATGTGGGAGAATTATCCGATTTTATTTTAATGACAATTGCTTTACAAAAATTGGATACACATACACAGAGATTGTTTGAACAGTCATTAACCAAAGGGGTTATTCCGACTTACAATCAACTCTCCATTTTTATCAAAAATCAAGCTAAAATTTTGAGTCGCACTAGCGGTTCGGGAAATTCAAGTAAACAAACAAATTCTAAAGCCGTGATGCATTCGTTTGCTATTAGTGCCGATTCAAGCTCATCCAGTGCCATGAATAATAATACGTATGGGAAATCAATTTGTCCCAAGTGTAAGGGAAATCATAAATTATACAAGTGTCATAAATTTATATCTTTAACGCCTACGGAACGAGTCCATGCAGTTAAAGCATGTAATTTATGTTTCAATTGTTTGAATTCCAATCACGGTGTCAAGAATTGTAGTTCAAACACCAGTTGTCATAAATGTTCAAAACGCCATCATACGCTTTTACATTTTATACAAAAGTCAAGTGCCAATTGTAAAGACAATTCGGACATAGTAAATTGTAATCCCTCATCATCAAGTGTATCAGTCGAATCCAAACAATCTCCGCCGGTGAGTTTGTGTTCGACATCAGAAGTAGTGAAATCAAAATATACTGTATTATTGGCTACGGCTCAAGTACAGGTTGTGTCTCATTTTGGAGAAAAATCTTTATTCAGATTTTTGATTGACAGTGCAAGTCAATGCAATTTTCTAACTCAGAGGTGTTGTCAAAGACTCAAACTACCAGTAAACCGAGCGTCTCTGACCGTGTCAGGAATTGGTGTTTCCGAAAAGCGCGTCAACGGACAAGCTCATTTAAATTTTCATAGTAAATATAACACTCAAAATAAATACTCGATGGATGTTTTAATCGTTGATAAAGTTACTGATCAATTGCCAACCTGTGTGATTGATAGTGAAGTGTGTGATACATTTAAAAATTTGCGTTTGGCAGATGATGAATTTTATCGTCCAGGTGAAATTGATGGAATGATAGGCGCCGAGCTAGTGCCCTACATTCTTAAAGGACTTCGAATCACAGGTCCGGACTCGCCAGTCGCCCTTGATTCGACGTTAGGTTTTATCATTATGGGTAAAGCGAAAGCTCAAGTAACCAATAACATTGTTCAATCATATTGTTGTGTTAATTCACCTCTTAATATGGATCAACTGATCCAAAAATTTTGGGAAATAGAGGAAGTGCCAACCGGTACCGTATTAAATGCAGATGATTTAGAGTGTGAGAAATTCTTTGTATCATCTGTTAAGCGAGACGTAAGTGGTCGATACGAGGTAGCGTTACCATTTAGAAAGATTTTTTCTGATTTAGGAGATTCTTATACATCTGCTTTAAAAAGATTTCAAAACTTAGAAAAAAGATTTGCATCTATGCCTCTGTTCAAAAAACAATATATGGAGGCTATGCGTGACTATTTCGATCAAGGTCATCTTAAGACCATACTTAATATACATCCTAAATCATGCGGCTACTTTATTCCTCATCACGGGGTTTTAAAGTCTAGCTCTAGCTCTACGCCATTACGAGTGGTTTTTGATGCGTCCGCGAAAACAGATAAAGGAATATCTTTAAACGATGCTTTATATACCGGTCCGAAATTACAAACTGATATTTTTGAAATTTTGCTTAATTTTCGTTTATTTCAATTTGCTCTGACCTCAGATGTGAGACAGATGTATAGACAAATTAAATTGTGTCCTACTCATCAAAAATATCAATGTGTTTTGTGGAGGTTTTCTTGTGAAGAACCTATTCAAATTTGTCAATTAACTACAGTTGCTTTTGGTGTTAAAAGTTCTCCATACTTAGCTTTACGCACTTTACACCAATTAGCTGAAGATGAAGCGGAAAAATTTCCTTTAGCGTCCAAGATAGTATTACGTGATACTTATATCGATGATATTATCTGTTCTGTGGCCGAAAAATCGATTGCGCATAATATATACCGTGAATTAGTAGGTTTATTCCAAGCAGGAGGCATGGAACTTGTAAAATGGGCTACTAATTTTCGTGAGTTATCTGATAAAATTCCTGATCATGCACGTTCAAATCAAATTTTGGAATTCCCTACAGAGTTTTTGAAAGTGCTTGGCTTGCAGTGGCAAGCAGATAGTGACGTACTAAGTTTTTCAATTTGTGTGGAAAATTTAGAGAGTACAAAACGAAATATTTTGAAAACTGTAATGCGAATTTGGGATCCTTTAGGTCTATTAGTTCCGGTATCTTTACATATGAAATTATTAATTCAGGAATTATGGCTACTCAAGCTTGAGTGGGATGAACCCATTCCAAATTATTTACAAAACATTTGGAAGGCCTTTCAAACTGAGTTGAAAGATTTAACTCAATTGAAAATCCCGCGTCATATCGGATTTCAAACAGGTTTTTCGTTGGAATTGTTGGCATTTTGCGATGCGTCGTCCAAAGCATATGCCGCTGTTATATATTCAAGAGTTATAGATCCCGACCGTAACATACAAATCCATATATTATGTGCTAAATCTAAAGTGGCTCCAGTAAAAACAATTTTAACTATCCCTCGTTTAGAGTTATGTGCGGCATTATTGTTATCAAAACTTTTAAAGTGTGTGATTACTCAATATTCAAACCGAGTGAATATTGCTAATGTGTTTGCGTTTTCTGATTCAATGGTGGTGCTTAATTGGATCAATGACTCGCCACATAAGTGGAAGACTTTTGTGGCTAATCGTGTTTCGAAAATTCAATCGTTAATTGATGTGTCGTCGTGGTATCATATTTCAAGTCGTGATAATCCGGCAGATTGTGCGTCTCGTGGATTATCACCGACAGAATTCCTCGAACATCCGTTTTGGTTGAGTGGACCATCATGGTGTTCGCGTGATAGGTCAGAATGGCCTATAAAACCTTTTACAAAAAATATTGAACAAGAAGTTGTCTGTGAGGCTAAGACAATTTCGTTGTTAGTGTGCGAAGAGGAGGAGCATCCTCTTTATTCATTAATTAATCGTTGCGGTTCTTGGTTAAAATTAATACGGTCAACCGTATTCGTGTTGCGATTCGCTAGAATATTGCCAAAACGTCAAAATATTATAGCCGAAGATTTAACCAAAGCCGAAAATTACCTTATTTCTATTGTTCAACGTGTTCATTTTCGAGAAGAGTTTCGTTTATTGAAGAATAACAAACTGTGTTCTCCGAAAATACGTTTTTTGAATCCTTTCATAAAGGATAACATTATTCGGGTAGGAGGTCGCTTAGTAAATGCGGTGATTGCTTACGACCAACAACATCCTATGTTGCTACCCAAAAAGGATCATTTTGTGGATCTACTAATCGATTATAATCATCGATTCAACTTACATGCCGGACCTCATTTGTTATTGTCGTTATTGCGTCAAAAATATTGGATTTTAGCAGCGAGAGGAACGGTGCGTTATCGTGTACAAAAGTGTAATATTTGTTTTAAAACCAAACCGCGCTCACAATCACCGATTATGGCTGATTTACCCAGTGTCAGAGTATCTCAAGCTAAGGCATTTACCTATACCGGTGTCGACTATGGTGGTCCATTCTATATAACGTTAAGTAGACATCGGGGAGTTCGATCCCAAAAGGCATACCTTTGTCTCTTTACATGTTTGACAACCCGAGCGGTTCATTTGGAACTGGCATCCGATTTAAGTACGGATATCTTTCTAGCGGCGTTCAAGCGATTTTTATCTAGACGCGGTCCGTGTTCTGTAATCTATTCGGATTCCGGTACAAATTTTATCGGTGCTAAAAGATACTTAAATGATTTGTATGAATTTGTGCAATCTGATCCATACCAATCAGCTTTAAATTCCGAGTTATCTTGTCAACGTATCATTTGGCGATTGAATCCACCCACTGGGAGCCATTTTGGAGGAGCTTGGGAAAGTATGATAAAATCAGTTAAGAATCACTTAACTAGAGTTATTGGAGAGCAAATTTTATCATATGAGGAATTTTCAACCGTGCTTATCCAGATTGAAGCATTGTTAAATTCGCGCCCGTTAGTCTGGCAATCTTCAGATGCGGCTGAAGGTCTACCGTTGACCCCAGCTCATTTTTTAACGTTAACACCGTTACAAAGTTTACCTGCATATGATGTACTTGATAGGCCATTAAATACCTTACAACGAAAAGAATTGCTGGATTGCTTGGTCCAATCGTATTGGAAACGATGGCACCAAGAATATTTAGGTGAGTTGCAAACGCGACAAAAATGGAATACTCCAATATGTCCTGTAACTCCGGGTACTTTAGTTTTAATCAAAAACGACAATTTACCCCCACTTCAATGGCCTACTGGAGTAATACAAGAGGTATTTCCGGGGAGAGATAACGTCATTAGAGTTGCCACGGTCAAAACCAAAGATGGGGTTTATAAACGACCAGTGGTTAAGCTGTGTCCCCTCCCATCACAATAATCCTTTTCGGATTTCCCTAAAGGGAATCATACGGCTCAAAAAGTGTTAAGGACGTATGATTCTAAATTTGAGTGTGTTGATTCATTTTATTTGTTATAGAGTTTTTTCACTTTATTTTAAAACAGTGTTTTAAGGTGGGGGGAATGTTCGCGCCGGAATTTAGGTTCCGACTTTTACCTCAAATCCGACTCTGTTTTATGAGTTAATCAAATTTTGTGTTTAGTCAAAGAGAATTAAAACTATTTTTTTTGTATGTAATTATTCGTCTTTGTCTAATTGAGTGAGAATAACCTTTTCGCCTTCTGTGCAGAGGTCACTTATTAACCACTTATTAACAGTCTCTTGTGGTGTAACAATCATAGCGAACAGTACGTTCCTTGTGTATATATATTAACAGGCAGTGTGCCTAAACCTGGATAGCGTGTCCACCATTTAAAGTGTAATATAATTAATCTCTTCGCGAGGCATTTATCGTGTATAAGACAGTGTGTCTTAATTCGGATAGTGAATCCATTTATATCATAATTAGATTATTTTATGTAAAATCGTGTGTTTGTGTATTTATGAAACATCTTATTTATCACATTAATTCTTCAAACTAATTCACCATCAATATCCTAAAATTATTATCTAATTCCATCATCCTTACTACGTTGGTGAAAGGCTGCAGTTTGAAGAAAACTAATGCGGTAGGCGTTTACAAAAGGTTAGTGCAACCATATTCTTCCCTTTTACATTTTTCTGCATAAAATTAAGTAAATAGTATTTCGCCTTTGGATATTACGTCCATTGGCCAAGCCAAAACATAACATAATATTA